>CAEFZX010027366.1:0-212327 GCA_903066825.1 Alfaro cultratus | reverse complement strand
TATATATATATATATATATATATATATTATATATATAATATGTTATGTTATGATGATGTAACATCATCATGAGTAAAACACAGACTGTGTGTAGAAAAGTGAGGCTTGCAAAACAACATCAACATCGCTTGCTAGTAAAAAGTATTCTGGTGATGCAGTTTCTGAGAGAAATGGGAGTGCTGGTTCACTGTGCATCAGAGGAACAATGCTGGTCAGAATTGGTGCAGACATCATCACACCTAACTGAAAGCTTTAACAATATTTGTGTATCAAATTACAGTTTTTAATTACGAGCCATCATCCCCCACTGTGGTGAATTACAAGTCAGCTGCACTCAATAACGATCGCTTCTAAATCCGAGATTACACTCTAAACTCCTATTCTTGCAGAAGGGTTTCCTGATGTTTCAATCGTAAATTAGTAACTTACTAATCACCTGTAGTAAGTTACAAGCAGGAACATTTGAGAAGAAAACATGGTAAAACTGATGATAAGCGCCATTTGAAGAAGAGTCTTTTTTTCCCTTCCCAGTTCAGTATTACACCTGATGTATCTTCCTTACTAGAATGACTAATAGAAACCTTAAAATGGTAATTACTCGGTCAGAGTTGTTACAAACCCACAATATCGAACTGCTGAGCGGTGGAGCTGGTCGACGTAGAGAGCACAGAGGTTATCGGTAGCTCAGGTCTCACGCTAACCAAACATCAAAGCCCTTAATTAATGGGAGGATGAATACAAGATGCAGGTTATGACTTCAGCTAATTAGGGAATTGTTGAACAGAGACAGAGCTGGGGAATTCAGTGGGGGGCATGGATGGGAAAATCAATGGTCAATGAGAAAAGGGAGCATGTAGGCAATTTGCCAGTTAATGTGTTCCCTATATCAGCTGGTGGAGGCAGAGGGCAAAAAGACCATTTTATTTGGAGCGATGAAATAAAGAATGTAAATAAATCAGGTTACAATAAAGATACCATGAAATAACAAGTCTTTTATTGTCCCTTAAAATAATCAGCTTGATTTATGATCTCACACTGACAAACATCTTGGTAGGCAAGTGTAAAAAGTCAGAAACTAAATTGATAATTTATTGCAATAGCATCATTAGTGAAAATTATTAAACTCTTCCTATAAAATAAACAAAATTTTACTTTATTTTTTGTTTAAAATTATATTTGTGTCTACAAATTTTAATTTTAATCCATGACCCCTCTTTCTACAGGGTAAGATAATGATGTGGAATAGAGGTCTATCCCTCAACACCTGTCTTCATCCCACCTCACACTACGAGACAGGGACAAACGTTTCACAACTGGAAATGAGAATACAACTGGCCAAAATAAATTGTGCAGTGTGTACCCAGCTTAAGATTGAGCTTTCTGGCTGCAAACAGACCTGAGGGGTTTGCGCCTATTTTTTCCCAAATACTCTGAGAATACTATAAGAATGCAAGGCATTGTAGCATTGTCAACTCTTTAAAATATAACGACGTCTACCAGCTTTTAATAACCTATTGGGTTCCTCAAAGGAACATTCTTGGTCAACTTCTGTTTTCCCTATACATGCTCTCAATAAAATAGAAATCAAACCACTAGCTGCAGATGAGTGGCTGTCTGTGGAAAACTTGAAGGTGTGTTGTTGCAAACATTTTGAAATCTATTTAGAAACTTTTTCTTTATGCTTTATTAAAAACTTTAATATATTAAATTGTCTTTACACAAGGTGAGCTTTGTGTAAAGACAATAATTTACACAAGGATTTGTGTAAATTCTTCTGTAGCCTTGTGTAAATCATTGGCCAAAGATTTAAACCAGATATTTTGTGTTGTTCAAAGTGGTCCGATTAAACATTATCATCCAGATGTTTCACACTGCTACCCTTTGTCACTCCAATTCTTATGTATCTTCTTCACTGCATGTAAAATTTGACCTTGCATTTCATGGGCCTCCAATTATTTCTAGAAGAGTTTGAGAATCTGGTCAAGAATGAGATCAGCAATTTAGCAATAATCGGATGGCTTACCAACTCCATTGTGGGCATCAAGGCTGGTGTACTCAATTGTTCCGTTGTGGCCCTTCTTTGGGTTTTCCTTGTATTCTTTATGGACTCTATCAGGGGCATATCTATAGGAGAGTCCATAGTCTGCAAGGTAAACCTGGAGCAGTCAACAAGAAACAGGCCTGAATGTTGCAAATGTCACTTCCAGCTTGGTAAGTTTAAACAGCTGAGATTAAAGGAAGACGTAACCCTAGATTTTATTCAACAAACACCAATCAGCTATATGACTGACCTGGTCCGGGTCTCTGTAACCCAACATGAGGTTGGAAGCTTTGATGTCAGCGTGGACATACTCGTTTTCATGAATATACTCCAGAACATCCACCTGACACGGACACCAAAACACAATCAGCAGCAATAAATTGCGATCGTTTTAATGCACTGCTCTTAGGAAACAGTGCAAGATCTTGGCACTTAAGACCCATGCTTAATTACTGCAACACCTAAGAAAAGAGGATTACAGAGCGTCATGATATCATGATAAGTCCCTCACCAGTTTTTTACCAAGCTGGAGTACGGTGGTCTTCTTCAGTCGACCTCCGTTACGCTCACAGATTTTCTGAAGGTCACAACCCAGCCGGTCCATGGCCATGAAACGGTACCTGAGTGGGAGGGGAACCAGAATGACTATTAATACCAACTATATGTTCTGCTTGAACCCAATAAAAACAAACACAGGCTTTTGACGATCTTTCAGCCTTCAAAAATGCTGCTGGTATTGTGTTCCTCATTGAAAAGCTTCATCATGATTAACACTGCACAACGACAATGTAATAAAAATGGAACAGCATCGAATTATTCAACTTATTTCAAATAAAGCTAATTGCTTGAAATGTTTCAAATAAATCATTACATTTTAAAATTAAAGGACATTTGAGCTCATGAGGAGTAGATGTAAACATTTAACCAAAACTCAAGCTGCTCTAGCCATGTTCCTGATCTATTTATGCCCTTTATGTAATAATTTTACATACAAAATATTTTTTTTAGTATATCTTATTTTATTTATACCTACATATATAAATAAAATTAATATATCTTTGTTTTATTCCACACAATACAAAAATCTTTTTCAAAATTCCAAAACAATTATTGACTTGTGGTCAAAATAAGTTCATATAAATTTTTTTTTTAAAAAAGCAATACAAAAGTAATCAAATTCAGAAATCAATTTTGGAATAATCCTGATTTTCAGTCTCAGTTTTCATACCTCTTGGGCTGGTCTCCACTAGTCATCAGATTACTGTTGGATGCAGGTGATCCCCCCCCCTAATTAGTACCTCATTAAGTAGAATGATGTATGCTTGTGTTGGACATCAACAGACACTGTCATGGAAGAGCTGCCAAACATCTAGAGTTGCTAATTTCATAGTAAAAGGAAAAGTAGTATGGCTTAGATTTAGAAAGTTTCATCTGAATGAACTATGCAACATATTTGTTCTTTTGACAGACATTTTGCAAAAGGTTTATTCTTTTATTTTTGGAGTTCCTCTTTACAAATTATCTTTTTATTGCACTGTAAAAAAACAAACAAAAAAAACAACTATTTCATTCTTTAATTTAGTGGATGTTGTTTGGCTTTCAAAAGGACTCATTTATCTACCGAAGGTTCTTGTATTCGGCCAGTCCTGATCCCCAGTACGTCGGGATACCCAGAAAGCTCAGCTTCTTTCCTCTCTTCCATTTTAGCACTGAAAAAATAACAAAAGAGGAGTAATTATGCGTTTATATAACCGAACACTTATGTTAAAACACTCTTAAAGTTTGCCATTAGAAAATCTGAAATCTTAGCAGGAAGCCCGGTGACCTCCATCAATCACCCGGAGTTAGTCTAAAGGAAATAGCTGTCAACTAGAACTTTTTATTCACGTATTTCTCCCAGTCATGACACATGCAGTCTTTTACAGTGTTTGACAGAAGCGTTGAACTCTATAAAAAGTACATTTTTCTCAAACAACGGATTTGTCCCTGCATGTCTAAGGAAATGAGCACACAAGCAGCAGGCTGAAGGCTGCTAACACACAAAGAGGCCACAGACAAAGTGGTGGGCCCGGCTCAGAAGCTTGATGGCGGCTGGCCTGACTGGCTCTCAACCAGGCTGGCAGGTGGTCAGGGGCTTTGTGGAGGCTCAGGCATCATTACAAGTGAGTGGCTTTCTCTCCTTTGCTCCTCTCCAAACGAAGGCGTTGGAGAACTCAGACAAGCGTAGAGAGGAGGCCCCAACTGCCACTGGGATGCGTGTTTGCTTTGGTTTGTTATTAATTACTGCGTGCCAGGCAGAGAAACCTCTGCGTCTGCAGCCACTTCATCAGTCAAACACACTCACGCCCCGGCGGGCTGCCGGGACGCGGGACTGGTTGTGCTACTCACCGCTCTCTGGTTTGGCTGCTCTCTGGTAGAACTTGAGCTCAGAGAACAAGGGGCCATTCTCATGATACTCCTGCAATCACAAACACAGTGTTGGCCCTTTTTTCATTAAAAGTTAAAACACTACATTATTCAAATAGGCCAATTCAAGTGACTTATTTTATCTTAAATAAGAAACATTTCTGTAAGATGAGTACAAAGTAAATATTTGTTTCTGATTTTTCTTTGTTTGCAGTGCCTTGCGGAAGTATTCATAACCCCTGACTGTTTTCAATTTTGTCGATTAGAAACCTGAATGTATTTCACTGGGATTTCATGTGATAAACATGGAAGTTATCGAAAAACAGCAAAGTGGAAAGAAAAGGACACACGGCTTTAAAAATGTGTTTCAAATAAAGTCTGGTGAGTGGGATGATTAACTGGACAACCAATCATGTTGACATTGTTTGGTTATTGAAATAAATGTCTAGAGCTGCAACAATAACTTTCATTTGTAAAAACAAATAAAAGACGGAATGACATTTTGACCTGAGAAATACATCCTCGACAATTACAAAGCAGAACTAAGTAAATAAATTAGCTTTTGCTTGATTCGGATGCCTGTCATTTCACCTCTTTGCTATTTTGTACTTTGGGTCTTTTAATCACAGCTTTGATATATTTAAGACAACTACAATAACACCAACATTTCTACTTTTAAAGGTTTTTCTTCACACCTTTAAGTAAAAAAAGAAGAAACGATAAAATCAGGCACAGTTTTTTTTTTTTAAGTTTTCATTTTTTCTTTTGCGAGTTCTGAAAGTGACCAAGTCAAGTTGTGTTTTGTGAGGCTGAAAATGGAAAAAAAAAAAAAAGCACTAATATGCTGCAGTTTATCTATGCTATGTTGCATAAAATCTAATTTCTTGTTCCAGTCACAGAGAGCTATAGTTCAACAAAGAATCATACTGATTTTCTGCGTACTCACCACTTTTATGACAAAGTCTGTGTCTGATGGAACAGGCTTGCTTATATCCTGGGAGGCTAATCAATATTGCAAAAAATGGTTGCAAACAATTAAAAAATATATGCAAACTGAAGAAAGAAATTATATGTGCATATGCGAAGTGTTTTCAAATAAACAGTTTAATTATTACCCAGATAAATCAGTCCAAAGCCTCCTTGACCAATGATCTTCCCCAGCCTCCATTTCTTTTTCTCAGTGTCTGTCAGTATGAAGTCATCTGGGAGGGGTTTGGGCAAAGCACGCCTCCTTAGGAGTGCCATTACAGCTGAAAAAGTTTCAAACAACATTTCTCAATGCTAAGACAAGCTTAATGCATCCTAGTTATAACAAAAAGTAAGTTTGCAGGGTTTTATTTACCAAGAAAGAATAAAAAACTACTGGTTCTAATAAAGTTTTAAAATTAGATGAGTCGCATACAGTTTTGAAAAACACTATCTATTCATAAAAACTAGATCAAAATGCAGAACTACTGCCTAAAAAACTCAAACCACAGATCAGTGTTGAAGTAGGCAAAATACATCATCAGTGACCTGATAAAAATAAGCAACATCCCTGCAAATTCACCCCAAATTCAGACTGAAGTTCTGGCTTCAAAAAGTCATTTATTACCCAGAAGGCAACCAGTTAAAAATATTATTAATAATACACTTAGAAGCACCTTTCAGATTACTCAAGGACACTTCATAGTATAAGACAAAAAACATCAGTAAAATGTAATAAAATCTCACAAAGTATAACAGGTAACTTTTGTGTCTTGGTTTAAACAGAGCGTGTTAATATTCTTGATGAATGGCAGGGTTGGGGGCCATCTAGATTTGGGGTGCAGGGTGGTTAAATACTCAACCCCTCACCCAATTGGTACTAACAAAAATAAATAAGTAAATAAATAAATACATAAATATTACAATCTGCATCACTGTCAGCTAATCTAAAACAATTAAACAATTTATTAATAATCTACAATACTCTTAACATTTTAAATAGATTTTAATAAACACCTGTAACTTTAATTTTGCAACAGAAAAGAGTTGTCAGTGATTTTACTACGGTAAAGCTGTTATTGGTCAAAATGTTCATGTCTCTCACATTATTTATTTCTTATTCCCCGTCTGACGTCACATCTATTAACTACACAGTTAGGCTTAGAAAGAGTTTGCAGTCAAAATAACTCCACAACAATGTGACTCTGGTAACTCTCAAGCATGTTGATCTCTAAATAATAATGCGGCGCAAGTGACTGAGTCAGCATGTGATACTTCAAAAAACAACAGTAGAACAGTTGAGTTTGTTTTTGTTGTTCAGCTGAGAATTTGCTTTTAAAACGGGTAAGTAACTGATCTAATGACTGAGGACAGATTATAAAGTGAGATAGTGAATGGTTGTTATTGGGCCTATCCGACGTCACCTGAACCAGTCAGGAGGGGCGCAGGTGTAGAAAAGGCTGACAAGTTTGAAATGGTTGGAGAAGAGAGCCTCTTCTCTCTGAACAAACAATATGGTAGCATTGAAGCAAACCTGAGTGAAGTTGCCCCCCCACCTTCTTCAAATCACACAAAATTTCTGTTTGTGCTGCTTTGGCTTTGAAGATATTAATGAAAGGTTAAAGGTCAATCAGCCCACCCACTTAAAATGATAGCCGTAAATCTTTGCTGCACAAACCAGCACAAACGTAGCCGAGTTGACTGACACCTATTTTGTTTGATTTCACAAAAGTGGGGGGGCTGGTTGACCTTTGATGACCTCTAAAAACATTTCTTTATATCTTTAAAATGATAGCAGCACAAACGAAAATTTTTGCTGCACAAACCAACACAAACGCAGCACAAACGTTTGACCCCAATTGTGTCTGATTTAAAGAAGGTGGGGGGGCCAACTTCACTCAGGTAGGCCGATAACAGGAGTCCAAACTGTGCCATCAACAGGACAATGATTCAGAAAACTGCAGATCTACAACAGGATTGGTAAATCAATGGCCTACTTAAAGACCAGACCTAAAAGTGATTGAAATGCGGTATTGTCAAGAGGAGGTGGGTGGCTAACATTTATCCACAACGACGTTAGACGCTGAATTTATTTAGAAAATGACTAGTGAGAGTTAATGCTCCTAAAGGTGTTAATACCAGCTGTTTGATGATATTGTGAACAAAATCGAAACTTCTGTCCGTCATATGATTTCCCCACAATGACGCAAATTAGGAAGAAAAGCCCATTCCGTTTATTTTCAGCGTCCATGTCAGTGTTTAGGTCAGAGACCGTTAATAGCAACCTCATTAGATTAGCTCAAAATGTGACCATATAGACAACTAGTCACCATCAGCTCAGATGTCAGATGATGGTTCAGGCAAATAAACGCTCGAGATAGAGATTAAAATCAAAACTACGTCGATTAGAAAACAGAGAGCTCTGGAAAATTATTTACCTGTTGAAGTTTGCACCGCCGAAGGTTATACAACCCAACCAGCGTCAGTTTCCCGTATCGCTTAGCAACCCCAACGACAATTCGGCGAAACAAAACGTCTTGAAATCTTTTATTTGTGAGGCATAAACTAAGGCCACTGCGTTTAGAGATTATGAAAATGAAAACAATTCACTTCCCGGAAGTTGTCCCGCCCACGGCACCGCTCAGCAAATCACGCATAACTAGACGTTTCTCAATAACCAATAGCTTTAGTAGAGGCCTAGGAGGCGGGAGTTATGCAAGTAAAGTTTCTTTTTTGAAAAATCTACTATGAGACCACCAGTTTTTTGTAAAATCAAACTAACTCTCTTCGCTATGCCTTTTCAGTTATTGTGTTTGCTATTTTGTTGCTAATTGCTACTTAAATCGTCCTAAAAACTACATTTGAATTCTGATATATCAGAATCAGCTTCATTTGCCAAGCTTGCACACTTAAAGAATTTGACTGCAATTTTGATTTGCTCTCAATTAAGACATTTAAAATAGAAATATATATAAAAAAGGTAAAACAAATAAAAATGAAAGTTTTTTTTTTCTTTTTGTACATACAAAATGAATGGTATCAAACTGGGGACTCTGACAGTGTTCATCGCAGAAGAAACTCTTAGGTGGCTGGATTTTACAAATAGTACTCTGAAGATACAAGTTTAGAAGGTCTGTGTTACTTTTTTAGGCTACTCAGTGGTATGTGTTTTCTCTGAAATCATTCTTTTATTAAACTATTTGCTGTACTTGCAAAATTGCTGATGTCGCCTACTGTATATTTGGATTAGAAGCATAACCGTGACAAAAATGAAAACATCCATGTGCAAGTACTTTTTCATAGCACTGTATAAGTTTAAGTTTACAGGAGTTAATATATTCTTTGTACACAGAAAGTGGAATTCCCTTTCACAGAAATTCTCCTACTAGTCAATAACAGGCAGCTTGTGTTTGTGGAAACAGGCCATAAAATGGAACAGGAGGAGGTGCAGGATTGGACCTTCAACGCAGCCTCTTGTACTGCTTATTCAACCTGCTCACACAGATCAATAGCAGTTTGTTTTCAGGAACTCAGGAGTCCCTGTTGTAACTCGGTTTGATCTCCGTTTTGCCGAACAACATGGTCAATACCTCGACTGGCTAATAGACACAGGTGGGGAGAGAAGAACGTAACGCTGGAACCAGCTAGCGATGGACACAAACTCACTCATCTCTCTCTTTACTCTGAGCTCTCAGAAATGTTTTATTCTGATGAAAGGAGACAGAAAACTGCCTGCTTCGAGGCTGTCGATCTGCCGATAGTCTCAGGGCCTAATTTAAGTCTCACGGATTCAGTTATGAAAGGAAGAAAATAAAGCATCACTGGATGAACATCAGAAAGGTACGGAAAAAAACTAAGTGGAACTGGAACTGCTTTTCAGTGAAGATCAGCCCTGAGTCATGTGCACTGTTTGTCTGAAGATCAATGGGCAACACTTACAATGAATGTGTCTTAATTACTGCGCTAAAGAGCCAATATTTTACCTTAATACCTGCTATTAGCGGAGGCAGCATAAAGTGACTACAGAATGCTTTTAATTATGTAGCTATTTTCAAATAGCTCAGTTAAATTCATTTCTACTGAGGTTTCATTTGCGCCTTAGCTCAGTTTGCTTTACATTTAAGCATGAGCACAAGATGAATGGGTAACTTTTGATAAATTTTCTGCCTTGTGGTTGAAAACTAAGCCTCACTCCTTGACCATGATGGAGTTTTCAGTTTGGGCTTTTAAAAGACATTTGCTCCACTACAAACTGGATCGATGGAAGATTTACATTTAGATGGAACTAATGTTATTATCAGCGACAGGCAAATCAGCATGTTTAGAGATTTCTTCCCTCTGTTTGTTTTTTTTGTCACACTTTAATATTTTGCATCTTGGACAACTGGTGATATAATATCAAGGTAACCCAAGTAGATAGAAAATACCATTTTTAAATGGTTGAAAATACCCTTATTCTATTGGAAGATATTGGGAGATAGGACTCATTTGAGCTATATTATATAATATGACAAAAATAAAAAAAAACAGAAAAAAAACTCCAATTGGGCAAACATTGGCATGACACTGTACTGGTTTTAGCTTGACCATCTAGTGATTTGTTCTGTCTTTGAACACTTCAGTACAACTCGTGCAACTTTGTTAAAAAAAACCTTTTAAAACTCCACTTCTTCCTGTTGACCCATTTAAGCTGATGTCAGCCATATCCAAGGAACCAAAACAATATATTTACAGCAAAACTGCTGCATCTCAGGGTCTCAGTCATTGGGTCTAAATCTAAAAACCTTAAGTGGAGATCACATCTACATATTCAAAGTGTATATAGACATAAACCATTTCTGCCATCTTAAAGCAACAATGTTTAACGATATCCCTTCGAAAACAGGCCCATATTTTCTACTCAGCTGTAAAATACGGCTTACACCATCTGTCTTTGAATAACTAAACATAGCTTGATGTAAACTGTGCCCAATTGGATTCAAAAAGAGTAAAGACTGTTGACTTTATTGGGAGCAGCAGGTGTTAAATGGCTGAATAAACTCTTTGCTCTTCTGTAGGACACTGCTGTACACCAAACAGATCCAAAAGTCAACCGCGTTAACTTCGACTCGTTGATGTCACTTTGATCCAGGTTTTGACCCTCACCACCTTCCATTTTTAACCTTCCCCTCATCCAGTTTCTCTTTTTAGATCTCTCTTTTGTTGCTCGGATTCTTTCACCTCTCACACAGGGTAATTGTTCAGCGGGTTCGGCGGCTCTTGCCGAATGACACTGCACCATGTCTTCCCGCCACCTCTCATAGACTGGGATCTCTGACACCAATCTTAGCAAGGGCGCGACACCATTTGGTGTAACTGGCCCTTGTGAAGGAGATGGCATAATTGTCCTAATTAGGACGGGGGGAAACGATCCGGGCGGTCACGACTCTGACCCAACCCGGTCTGAGTCCATATGGTGGGAGGCTGATAATGAGCTGGCTAATGTGGTGTGTCCATCAGGAGGAAATGTTCAGTATGAATGATATACTAGAGATATTGACAAGTTTTAACACTTTTAACCATTTCTTTCTGTCTCAAACTGTCACACAAACTCTAAAATTTTACATTTTCTCCCCAATAAAAACAGAATCCATTTATTCTGTATATGTTTTTAATTACACTCAATAGCCATACCTGTTAGCACACTAGTGGGCGTTACATTTTAGCAGTAATTATAGACATCTTGCCCCCTTATCAAAAACGACATTTTCAAACTATTTCATTTTATGAATCATTTGTTTTTCTCGCCTTGATTCTCTTGGCTCCCATCAGCAGCTGTGTCACTATTTCATGCTGTGACTTTGTTCCCTTTATGAATATGAGATGTAGTGCCAGTTCAAATGAAAGTATTACAAATCTAATGGCCAATAATGAGATGCTGTTTCACCGTTATTGGGCGTGGGTTGTGTCTATTCCAGTGTGTGCGTGTGTGTGTGTGTTTTGTGTACAATTTGATGCTAATAAAACCATACTTTCTGCTCCAGGGAGCAAGCACTGACCGGGATTCAGATTAGGCTTTAATGGCTCCCAGGCCTGAGGCTAAATTGAAATGTAAAACCCCAAACCAAACATCATTTGGTTCTTGCGTTTCTTGATGTGGCCCAGCAAAGTGAAAATTGGAGACATGTTGCTGTTTAACTGTGATTTGCTTTCTTTTATGCAAATATTGACGCGCTCTAAAGGGGCTCCATGCATGTCTGGATTTATGACGGTTCGTTTCGGTTAATCTGCATCCACTTAGCAGCTTCTTCCCTGTGAATTCAAATGTTTAAGCACATACTGGCAGCATTTATTCACATTTTTTTACATCATGGCCACTAACTTTGAGAAATTTCACTGGGATCTATTGTGATGCAAATAGTGGTCTATAACTATGCTACGGAAAGACAAGAATACATGGTTTTCAAAATCCTCTGCATTTACAAAACTGTTTTTGAAAGCGAATTGTGGATATGCATTCAGCATTTGCGCTGACAACCGTAATTAAAATTCTGTGAACAAATTGCTTTAATAGGGTGCACTACAATCACTTGAATTGAATCCACACCTTAAAAATGTAAGGTAGTTCTGAAGACAAATGGGACCCAATCTAGTAATAGAAAAGTGTACTTAATAATTTGGCCATTTTATGTGCCCCGGCTGTCCTGGAGCACTATTGATTGATATGATATAAAACATTGGTTTCATTGACTTTACATAAGACTTCATTAATTATTTTCTATATAGAGCTGTCTTACATCCCATATAGTGTGCTTACTGTAGCATTCCACTCAATAAAGCACCCACACATGACATCAGTAACCTCCAAGAGCATTAGTTTGATGCATATACCCTCTGTTGGTTTCTTTCAAGCAAAACAGGAGCTTCATATGTTAAAAGTTAGAACTACTGATGGAGTATAGTAGGCATAAAACAGGATGTAATTCTGTAGTGCCAGAGTTCCTCATGCAACTTAACATTTTCCTTTATTGGTCCATTGGGACCTTAGCAGTCATAAATCAACCAAAACACCCAGCAACACTAATTTTGTCTTTAATTGTAACAATGTGTCGTGATTCATGTTCTAATTGCTCCTGAGGGGGGTTTTAGCTGATGATTCAGAAATTATTCAGCACAACACGGGGTAGAAAATGTAAATAGATTTTAATTCTTGACCCAGTAATAAAAGATATCCAGTTAACCTAATATAAAAAACCCAGATTTGTGTAAATTTGTCAGATATTCAAACTATATTCTTAAACTTGAAATGTCAGGAATAACATAGACTTCACTATTGAAAATGAACTTCCAATAAAGTGAGTTCAAGACCGGTTCTCATTTTTAGGTGGGGTGTGACGGCAAGGGGAGATTACTGAGAAAATAACTTGTAATCTAACTTAGTTACTTCTAAAATCAAGTAACCAGTAAAATAACTAAGTTACTTTTTAAGGAACTAATGAGTAATCAGTAGTTGGATTACTTTTTACAGGTAACTGTGGCAACACAGATATCGGCCATTTTTTCTTAAACATGTCAAAGAGTGCAGAAAAAAGATACATTTTTCTAGATGTAAAAGTTCCCTGATTTACTTGATTTTGTGTGTTTGGGACTGAATATCAGCATAAAGCTGTAATAAAAAGGGTATCAGAGTGGGATTGCACTTTGTTTTAAGTTTTGGAAAACAGAAAACATTTCAGACCAATAATAGGAGGTTTTGAAACCTGTTCACATATTTTGCTTCACCTGAACCAGCTTCACAAACGCCTCACTCAGGAGATGAGCTGCTGGCCTGCAAGCCATTCGCACTAACGAGTCTCACCTACTTTACCTCCACTAAGCGTCCAACATGCACCACCTTTTCTGAGGAGAAAAACAACAACAAAGAAGCACTTCTGGCAGAGAAGAGGGTATTGATCTGTTCTATATGCAAACTAGAGCTTCACAAACAAATAACACTTTGCTTTTCTTTTGTTTCGTCCCAAGTTCCACCTACCCTCCATCCCCAAATCGCTCAGACCTCGATAAACAATAAACTTCTGATACAAAAGAATCCCTGATGTTGATCTCAAAGTTTCTCCCCAATTTAAGCATGCATGTGAATGTGTATGTGTGTTTCGCTTGTGTGTGCATACAGACTACAGGGGATGGAGAGATCCGGCCCCACTGTTCCCCCACCTGGGGATCTTAACAAGCTCTGAGAGTGCGGTCATACGGTTTGCAGGTAGTGCAGGCCAATTACACAGCTACCATTTGCTGGAGACTACCTTTTGTCTTTGATGTTGTTCCTCAAACAACAATGCCTCCCTTCTCTTCATCCCCCTCTGGTACTCGCAAAGTGTTAATTACCAAGGCAATTATCATCTGCATCCAAACCACTGCTTCCCAAACGCTGGATTGGATGCTGATTTGGGTCACACACAGTTCTACCAAAGACTTATCTTCAGATAGAAAGTGTGGAGCAATATCAAGTGATAAGAATGTCTTTCTCTTCTGCTGATTATGTGAAAAGGGTAACAGTTTGGGTAAGAATGGACTCTATAAATTGTGTGTTTAGGGTTATCTGGCAAGGTTAGTGGCTCACAGAAAAGCTCTTATTCCATTGAATTTGCATGATTTAACTTTATCATTGGTCTAAAGTTGGTTGATTTTACGCTTGAGTTATGACACACTCCTTTAGGAGAGTTTTCATTTGACATAAGACAAATTTGAACTCAATTTTCTTTTTAAAATTTACTTGTCAAAGAGTTTATTACAAGTCTATTCCGATGGTTCATGGTACTAAACAATAAGGTTAATATGGAAGTCATTAAACCCAACTAATTACAGCAACCTGGCATTAAGTAACACAAAAATCTGAAACTGCTTGTTTTTAGTTTTTTTAGATAGCAAACAAAAGAGGGGAATTCAACTCCTCACAGGCAAGTTTTCTGTTCTAATGCTGCACCAACTCTCGTGGCATCCAATGTGATCCAATAGGAATTATAAAAAGCGACTGTGAAAAACTTGAAATCTTGACTTCAGTCAAAGTCCAGAACCCTTTTTAATATTTTGTGCAAAAATAGCAGCCAGCATCCAAGTCATCAGGAGACAAAAGGTGAAGATATAATCCTTATGGCAAAACCTAAAGGAAAGAGGAACGCTGGGTCAGCAAAACTTTACCTTTTCATAAAGTAAACAATGATGATGACGCATATAAAAACCCAAACTTTTGATAATCACTATTAAGACAAAAGACCTTCCACAATAAAACAAAGCGATCAATATTGTTCTAAGGAGTATTTCACAGAAAAGACTAATCCCCTCTAATAAATAGCTGGTTAAACTGAGTTATGCTTGGCTTGGCTCCATTACAAAACACACAATCGCACACACTCATTTTGTCTTATTGATGCCAAAAACAGATACACCTATTTTTTTTCTTTCTTCTTTTCTTGTTTTTTTAGGTTGTGCACAGTGGGAATCCATTATTCAAATAGATCTTTGTTACTCCTCCAAGATGATTGTGGCACAATCAGCCATGAAATAAGTTTGCTGTTTTAAAAGTGTTATTCTCTCTCAGGTGTAGCTTTGTATTCAGGTCGGCTTGCCTGCACCAAAAATCAATCTCAATCAAAGGTGGCGAGGAGTTTATCATAAATTATCATGAAAAGGGTTCCCACTCAGTAGATGCTTAATTACAATCTCATTTGAATAAGTTTGCATATTAATGAGTTTGGGATGAAAATGGTTTGTGGGGTTTGTGATGGGGGCTGCGGGGTAACCCACAGCGATAATGACGGTCCTTTAAAATGTATGCGATATTATTGCTGGTGGAGAGTGGTGTGCTTCATGGTTAGGTGTCTCATCCACACACACACACCCGCAAATGCACGGCCACACGCGCACACACACACACACACACACACACACACACACACGCATGCTGACATATGTGTGCGAATATGCACGACCCCTTGCACACAGGCATATGCTCAAGCACAGACACATATAGCACACAAGCAGGGTATGAAAGCATTATTGCAAGCACACGCACACTCGAGGCGTTATAATATGATTAATGGCGGAGTGTCTGTGACATTAATAAACTATAACCAAATTAAAGACTTCATTAGGCCCAACTTGGGCTCAGCGTTTGGTCACATGGTGAATCAGAGCAGTGTGATATTTGCCTTGTACGACTTCTTCTTTTTCCTTATTCTCATTCCAAAAGCCAATGAAAGTTAACTTTTAAAATAAACTTCTCGGGTCAGATTTCTGTATGTCAGGTGAGACTCATATCTATAAATAAGGTGCTTTTGTGTTTTGCTTGAGATATGACTGTGGATGTGTGAAAAGGATGTTTGCGGGTACTGATTATCATCTCACAGTTTGGTCTTCTCTTTCAAGCTCATGGTAAATGGAAAATCCAAAGAGCATCAAGTTGTGCAAACCCATTCTCTAAAAACTAACTTGCAAGATGCAATGCTGAATTATTCACATTTTTTCCCCAAAATGTGTTACATGAAATCATTATGAAAGTTACTGCCCCTATTCTTCCTAAAGATGAAAAAGAAAATTTGGAAAAAAACCCACATTCTTCTGTATTTAGACTGTAATTAGAGATCTGGCAACATCCTAAGTAAATAGCGACAAAGGTTTTCTGCCTCAGATTTTATTTCAGTGATGTTTGAGACATGGATTGTTTTTTAATGTTCCATCAACTAAAATTGAGAGAGCAATCAGTCAGATTATGCCTCATCCAGGAGCACCTTGACATATGGTAAGAAGAGTGGCTGTAGCGAAACTACTGCAATAGTTCTAAGGAAATACATGTGCAGGGAGAACATACAATTTCCATAAAGAAAAAAGATTTGACTGCAAGAACTTCAGTGCGTTGTTATGCTATTTGGGTTCATGATTATTTTTACGCTCTTTGTATTAGTGTTTCATCAGCGTAATGTGCCTCTTTGATTTAAACAACTCTGACCAAGGCCTGTGGTAGCCAACCCACACTCCAACATTCAGCATCCACCAAATTTTCACATTCTAATTTTCTGCTCCCTTTAGAGTTGAGGATTGTCGCTCCACCCAAAATCAGAACATCTTCAGCTCTGCCATCAATCTTTTTAGTGCAACCTGCATGTTTTATCTTTTTTGGACTACCTGTTAATTTTGACACCAAGTACATAAACTTTTCCTTACGCTACTCTTCCTCTGTCTCGCTTCTTGTGTACAGTAAAGAATGCTAATGCCACAAAATCAATCAAAACTTTTTATTCAAACACATCTATGGTTTGTATTAAACAAAAACAGTCAAAGCAGCAACAAAAAGACACAAAAATGTCTGATCTAGAGGTACTCGAAAACATAAATTATCAGACTATTATATGTGCAAAATCCCAAAGAAGATTAAGCATTTTTTCAGATTTACATTTCAATGGACTGCCATAGAAATCTATTAAATAATATTCAAATTATATCATGTGTTGATGGCGTTCACTAAGCATGTAACGCTCTGTGAAGAGTTAATTTAAAAACTCTGAATTGACTGAATTGAATTTCTGACCAACCCAGACTTCAGAATCCAAAATGGCAATGAGCGTCCTAAGTTTTCAAATTAGCATTTGGGATGTTCTGTAGTTAAGACTGTCTGCACAGTGTAATGAGATCATGCAATACATTGGGCATTTCAGAGTTGCGATGCTTATATACAGTTTTTAATGTCAAAATGTATTTTGTCTTCCTAGGTTAGATAGTGATCAAACTTTCTTTGATACAGTGTCAGATGTGTTGGAAGAATAAAATGGGGCTTTGTTAGTTTTTTTTAAAAAGTTTTTGTTTTCATAAGTCCTGCCAAGTCCAAGTCACATCTTTATTCTTTGAGAGAAGAGTCTAAGTCCTAAAAATAAACACGTTTGCATCAAATAGATGACACTTGGTGTGTTCATAACATTCCGTAACTGTAGATTAAGATTTCAAATCCTGTATGTCCTGTCTTTGCCTTTACCACATGAACATTAAACAATTATCAGTTAATTCTTGATAAATTTAAATTTTTAAAACTTAAAAAAGTAGTTTCGAGCTGTTTGAAAGGATTTTGAAATACAAAAATGTAATATTTACCTTATTAGAAATATAAATACGCATTTATGTGCAAAGACAAACTTTAGAAAGCAATTAAAATGTATTAATCATGAATTTCTTAATAAATCTAATAGATTTGCAGTTTGTTTCAATCTGAGTGTATTTCAGAGACTTTTAGAAAACCATATTTAAATATAACTTTTAAACCATTATTGTCAATTATATTCAGTAAACATGTTCCAAGGTATGCTGTAAATTACAAAATCATAAGTGAAGAGTAAGTAAACAAGCGAGAATCTCACAGGAAATGTCTGTAGCGACACAACTAGCTCAACAGCAAAAGAATGAGATGTCAGAGCTCATAAGCTTATTTTGTTCTGAAATGACCCAGTCATTGAATCCAGAGTGCAGCCGGAAAACATTCATTTGGCCATAATTATGAAGCTGCTGCTAACAAGAACAGATTGTTACGAACAGTTAACACCCTGTGAGCCGCAAACGTCTCTGGCGAATAAATCAAGCGCATCCTTTCGCAGTAAAATGTGTGCATGGAGGTCTTCACCTGTCAAAGCTGTGGTGTGGAGCTTACATGCAGGCTCAAGTCTTTGTTTGTATGACTTAAGTGCTGCTTGAGTCCACCTCTGAAAATTGAGTCACAACCTGTGTGATGGGAGCATTACTCTCAGGTGAGCTGAACTTTTAGTTTCTTCCTCTGATCAAACTTCCAAATATTAATCTGTGAAATTTGTCAAAAATCTTTTGAATTCTCCCAGTTTAACACGGGAAACACAGTCCATTTGAGAGGGAGGCTTCACAAGACGAAGAAGGACAGTTAAGAACCCCCGAGCAGAAGACAACTGTGTGTTATTTAAATCTTATTTTTGCATTTTCACTCTCACTGGCACCACATCCCCGCTGCTAATCTGCTGTGACCCATTTATCCGCTGCCTTTTAGATAATATAAGACGACAGACTCTTAGAGCAATCACTGTATGTGTCTAAGATAAGAAAAATGTGATTTAAAGAAAAAAAGTTAACATTTAAATACTGATGCAAGGCAAAATCTTCCAACCTTTATTTGAAAAGAATTTCGATTTATGACAAGAAATGCATGCAGACAAGGAGATAATGAATTTTCTGTGCACAAATACAGCTGTCAGTGAAGACGGTGGATGGCTTGTTAGAAAGGAACCAAACAACACCTGCGAGACCTTGGGCTTTGGAGGTACAAGCCAAGAGAAGGGGTGTCCAAAGCCAAAGGCATGCAGCCCTTCATTCCTGATGCAACAGCAGAGACTAGTGGCCAAAGGCTGCAACGAACAATGAGTTCTCTGTCTGCAGTTTCCAACTCTCATCAAGCTGCTCATGTTCTGAATCAATCTCCTTTTGTTTCTTCAGCCCCACTAATTTTTCCACCACTGCTGGTCTCTTGAGTGTGACCTTTTCTTCTGTTTGCAAGATTATACTTAACCACACATTTGTATAAAGCGGCTTTTATTAGATCTCTGCAAAGGGGCTTATTGACTTCTCACATCACCTAAAGGGCAACACGTGAAATAATAATGGAATCATATTCCAGCTTTTCCTTTTATTAGATGTGCATGTTGGAATTGCTTTATGTTTTTATTTAGCTTGTGTTGCAAATATGGTACACACTTTTAATACACTGCTAGGGAAATTAAATAGATCGTATCACCACTTTTTTTTTTTCCAAGTAAATCTTCAAGGAATAAGTGAAGTTTTAGGAATAAGTCAGAAATTCGGATGCGCACTAGCACGCCTCCTGTCTTTGTTGTCTTTGTCAGCGCTTGTAAATTTTGCCTCACAGAAACATAAATCATCAGATTTGACTGTGTGTACTCCACAGCAGTTTGATGAGCGCAAGCCAGGAGGACGAGAGGTTGGAGAGTGTTCAGCTGTGTGGAAGAATCTGAGCCTAATCAGAGCTGAGGGCCAGCAGATTAATTACACCATGACTTCCACGCACGCCACCTAAAGCACACTTACACACAAGCATGGAAACAAGAATACAGCAGGGATGGCCCTGGCTAATAAAGATGGCATGCTAATGAGCAAGCACACTCCCCAACCAGCACCAAAAAAAAAAAAACAGCAACCACGAAGCAAATAATTCATCCAGTCATATTGATCTGTGAGTAGAGACGTTAAGCCTCCATTAAGGGCAACAAAAGGAAAGCATCATGCTTCATCAAGAGGAGAAGTTGAGCGGAGAAATGTGAGATCAGAGACGTATTGCCATTAAGAATGTCATGTGACGCACTAACTTGTCATGTTTGCACCCCACACAGTGCAGCAACAATGACACACACGCACACACACACTTGCTGGAAAGTGAATGCGTCCTTGCACTGTAACACACAAGGAGAGAAGAGGAGAGGAAGAGGGAACGGGGAGGGAGGGGGCAATAATGAAAGATTAAGAGGAGGAGAAGGAGAACAAGAAGGCAGAGCTCGTCTAATAAATCAGAAAAACACGCAGCTCCCGTTTGTTTGGTGATGGACTCTGGCTGAGCTTTTATGAGAGCTCTGCGATCCCGACGCACACCGCCTGAATACTAAATCTTTATGGTTAAATAGCCAGACTCCACATGGTCAACCTGATGAGATGAGACTAAAACAATGAGGCGTACCACAGGAGATCAGAATGAAAGCAATAAAGGCATGTTAGAGAAGTCTTAATGCAGGAAGCTAGAAGTCACACATTCATTTCTCAAACAATATTCATGGATGTTCCATCTACAGAATGTTATGACACCATTTTCAAAAAGTGAAATGATGTATGATGTTGAACTATGCATATACAGTATCAACCATATTTATTGCCACCCATGGTAAAGAGGAAGTAAAAAGCCTTAAAATTAATCTTTTATTGGATTCAAATAATTTCATACTGGAGAATTTAGAAAACTCAGACACATATATGAATACAACTATTCAGTGAGGAAAGCATCTTTGTTAAGAAACAAAGCAGTCCCTATAAAATAAATGTCAGTGAAGTTAGTTTAATTGATTCTTCACATTTTAAGTGTCTAGCAACTTTTGTTATTAACAAAAAGTTATTTTGTTAATATGTTTTTCCAAAATAAAAGGCGAATGTTTCGAAGTTGTTCAGAGCTAGATTTCGGTGCTGCCGTAAAAGATCCATTAATTTTTAAGCATCGAGTATCTCTTCATCAGAACATGTGGCCAGCGCTGTATGCATATGTATTTGATTCAAGGGCTGAAGAGAGGAGGAATTGTGTCAGTTCCACTAATTTAAAAAGGGAGGGGGAACATCTGTCATTTTTTAAAATGTTTTTTTATGCATGTGATGTAAACCTTTAAGATTGTCTCAACTGAACAGATTTCTGGACAATCCGATGTAGGAGATGTACACAAATACAACGGGGCACCTATGTGTAGAGTTGTCGTTTTGTGAATGTGACTGGTCTAAAGTGCATTGAATGGTGAAAATGATTGGAAAAGCTCTTTATAAATTCAGTCCATTTACCATTTGAATACACCATAAAATTACAGCTGTGGGTTAATCCCCTCTGATCAGAGGGGCAGTACTGGTGTGTTGCCACCTCTGATCTGCTGTGCAGTGCTTAAATTTGATTTGGATTCCAGCAGGGTATAAATATTTTTGTTCTTTTATTAATTATTAATTCTCAGGAAGACCTATCTCAGTGTCCAAATGGCCACTTGTGCCAGCAAATTATGACCTGTTTGTCAATGAATAAAATGGACAATAGTATATTGCATAGATATAATGAAAATGACAAATTTTACCCAGATTTGCGAACTTTTTTTTCTACATTCTTTAAAAGTCTTGACATTATTTTTGGTAAGTTCATTTAGACCAATAAAAAGGCTTCAATTGCTACAGAGCTGTACTGTATAGATCAGTACCATATAAGATGATATTGATCTGCCATGTTGTATTTCTGAATGGATACTCCTCCACCATATTAGGCAGGCAATAAAAAAATCATATTTTTATATTAATGTGTCTCTCAGCTTTGTATATTTAGAGACTTGAAACATTTTCTACCTCAACTTCAGTCACAATGGATGGAGAGCATTCATGAACAGCTGTTTACAGCTCTTCACCACAGGCTCTCAGTTAGATAGGTCTAACTGACTATGACAAGGCGATTTTAGGACATTAATATACTTTGAACTAAACCATTCCATCAAAGGCTTAGGAATGGGAAGTTTTCTGTGTGGTATTTTACATGCATGTCAAAAACTTTAATTTTGGTCTTTCCTGATCAGAGCACTTTTCTCATGGTTGCTGTTCCGCTTATGTTTTTTTTTTTTTAAACTACAGCTTTCTTCGTGTCACTCTTCCACTATGGCTAGGTTCATGTGGAGAGTGATGAGAATGGATTGAATGTGTGATGTTCAAAGCTTGGGATACTTTTAGTGTCATTTCCCCCCCTTCACAATTTTGGATACTTTGTGGTGGTCTACCACATTAGGATTCAATAAAACATGTTTTATTTTTATTGAATCCTGAAAGTATCAGAATGTCTGAATGTAGATGATTCACGCTGTGCCAATACTCAAACTACAACAGTACTTAGTGTTTAGTTGAACAGCTGATCTAACTTGAGGGTGTTTGGTGAACTTTTTTGGACTTTGGAAGCTCAGTAAACATTCTGGTACTGCTGTGTTACAGTTTCTTCTATGTTTTTTTGTTTGCTTTGAATTGGTTTTTGCTGAAATTAAATATTGTCAATAACATTGCAAAAAAAAAAAAAACAAGCAAAAAAAATCTGTACTTGAGTAATTCTTAGAAATAAATGAAACCTAAGATACCAAACATGGCAGATACAGAAAGGTTGAAGTTACCCTGGTATGCTGTGTTTAAGCTGCTTCTCAACATTTCTAAGAGTTCTTTTCTTTTGGACCACCAAAGCTGGAATTAAGAGAAAAAATTATTACTACATCAAAGATCTCTAAAATATTTATAATATCCATAGAGGTAAACTGATCTTCAGAGAGCTCAAAGCAAATTTCCATGGGATGTGAAGAATTTAAAGAGCATTTTTTCGTCGTTTTCACTCATGTGTACAATACACACAAACACAGTTCTCTCTGGTGCATGTGAATGACTGAGATTGCCTTGGCAGATGCCCAAACCTTGTTTTGGGTTTAAAGCATGCTGAGAGAGAATAGAAGAAGCAGAGGGTGATATACTTCATCCGTACTCTCATTAGACAACTCGGGGAACACGTCAAACTGCAATTTGTTTGCCTTGCATCCAATAAACAGCTCATTCACTGGTCAATCAGTCACCACAGCGGCTGGTGAGATTAAAGCCAGCGGAGAGTAACAAAGAGAAAAGAGAACCGGAGGAGAAAACAGCTGAAGCGTGGAACCAATGGCAAAATATCGCCTGTGCGAAACGTTTCCCTCGCTTTTTTTTAAACACAAATAAATGTCATCTGCTCAGTGATGTCTTCGGTGGTGGCAGGAGCATTTGGAGATTGGTCTGGTTTGTTTGATGAGAGATGAGAACGCCACCTGATGGGTTTTAACCTGCAGAGTTTCACATTAGCACCGCAAAACACATTAGGTCAGAGACAGTGATAAAATGGGAAAATTTCCAGCAACCGTAAGTCGGGAATCATCCAAAAGCATGATGCGAGTTAACATGTCACATTGGACAGCAGTTTATTATGTGCAGCTGGAAGTAATTTTTCTTCAAAATTAAAACAGTGGGTGATTCTGGGATGAAATACAACCAATTCACAGCAGGTTGTAAAAGGTCTAAAGAGATAAAGGGCTGCTAGCTCCAATAGGAAATATCAAGTCTGTTGGACAAAGACAAGATTCAGCTAATCTTAGCACCTTAAAAAAAAGTATACATGCTGACTTGAAACTTTTCATTTTTTGTCCAGTTACAACCTCAAAAATTTTGTGATTTATTGGCATTTTATGAAATAGGCAAAGTCGTGCTAAATTGGGAAGCTTTTAAATATTTCACAAATTGAAATGTATAAAAAGTGGGATGCATTTGGATTTCTAGGTATGGGCCAAGGGAACCAGGGACAGGAGTCAAACTACAACCTTTAAATGCTGGGTGCCCCTGCTAATCATGGCGTTACTCAATGCCCCTATTCCGGTAGCCTTTGTTGGAGTTTGCAGAACCTCTTTTGTACATTATTTACATTTTTATACAGTTATAACTGCCTGACAAACTCACCTAGTTCGTCCTTTTTAATCTTCTTGGAAGAATCAATTTTGTCATGTGATTGATAGTCGACTAGCTCCGTAAAACGTCATTGCAGAGTATTTGCAACCCCTAATATAAATCCAATGCTGAATACAAAACGGATGAAATTACTCACCTGATCTTCTTTCCTTCTCAGGGTAGGCTATATATTACTTTCCTTACTTCTGTCCTCCATTGTCATGAGCCTCTCTGCCAGGAGATCGTCTCACAAAAGCAACAGTTCAGTTGATCTTGGCAGGAGATATGATTGACACTTTAAAATATTTGTTTTTATAACAACTTACCTTGGACTGATTAATGCAAATCAATAAATAAAACACACTCTAAAGTGAATTTCATTATCTTTTCCATAAAACGCACCTTAACAGACTTGTGAAGTTCAGCTGTTATGGGCTAACAGCTGGATTTAGAGAGGTGTCCTAAATATGGCTGACAGCTCACTTTGTTTTTTTTAAAATTATTATTATATAAGTTTTGACAGAATGAGTCAGCTGGGTCTTCATCCCGGTGTTCAATTGTTTGGATTGGTGTGCCGCTGCATCTTTTAGATATACATATGTTTGTGCATCTTAGTGCATAACTTCCTGTATATTATGTTGTGTATTTGTGGACAAGATGCAATCACCTCCAATCTCTTTCTTTTATCCTCCTGTTTATCGCTATCAGCATTAAACACACACAAGCAGACCTACTGTAAGAGATCCTACATAATTAAGGGATGATAATTACTCTTTCTCACACACACATAAAGTCCTTATCCTCAGCTGTACATAGATTCAGTATTTGTGTACATTAGTAAAAACAGACACCCTCCCATTGTCACAAAGTCTTTCATCCCCATTTTCCTTTTTCTTGCACCATCCACTCTGCTCCCACTCCCCCTTCATTTCTCTCCTTTGCTCCTCTCTTCCACTCCTTCGTCCATCCTTCCATCTCGCCCTCCCTCTCTCATTACCTTAATTAGATCCAGCAGATGAACATCGTCTCGTCTGTTGGGGAGGAGGCTCGGCCTCGGTGATGCAATAAGGCTCATTTGCATCGGCAAAGTTAATTGCAGGAGCGGAGCAGGTGTATGGCAATAATGATCATCACACATGACACTCACCTGTGACCGTCTGCGTACGTGACGTGCACACACTGAGACACTGACTCCTGCTGCAGTGTGTGCAGGAGTGTGTGTGTGTGTGTGTGTGTGTGTGTTTGTGTCCCTCCAAACTTGATCTGCACTCACAGTCAACTCCTGTTACTAAGTTGCTCTTCAAAACTGCTCCCTAAAGTTCTGCTGATGAAAGATTTAGTGTGGTAGCCACAGACATTGATGGGTGGAAGAGGTGAAAAGAGAAAATTAAAACATTTAACTTCTCATTCCCGAAGAAGAGGTCAGTAACGAGCCAACATCATGTTTTGTGTTCATGAAAACAGCTTGAGATGATCTAGGCTTTGTGAGTTGATGCTTTTAATTTAATCCAACACACTTTATTTACAAGTTCACAATAAATCATCGTAAGGCAATTTATAACACAAATAAGTTCTGAAATATAAGTTCAAGTCCAATTTTACATAGATTGTTTCAAACCGACCTAAATACATTCCAGTTTGACCATCAGTATATCAATATAATCAATAAAGCAAGATTTATTTCAATTTTAAAAAAACTTAGTCCAACTTATAGCATTTTCAACAAATTCTCAATGTGTACTCTGAAAGGAAGGTTATCATTCAGCCAAATACACAGGCTTATTTTGTTTTACAGAAGTCTAGCTGACACTGTGCTGTAAGATTTGTAGTGCTTGGGGCATTTTCTGTTATCTTTCAGATTTCTTCATTTTATGAACCAAAGAAAAACTTCTGCACTAAAATAGAATTAATTTTTTTTCAGTGAGAGATTTAGCGGTTGGAAACATGGTGGTAAGCAAATACAAGTAATAGCTTACTACTGGTACTGATGAGGTTGACATGCAAGAAACATGCATGTCAACTTGAGAATAAGCATTTGCCTTACTTCTAAAACTCTTATCTGGCTGCTTGACCTTGCAGGTTAACATCCTGCGAAAGAAACTGGATGGTGTTACCATCACCCTTTGTCCTGGATAGATAACACACCAGTTTCCGAGTTAGGAGGGCTAGACGATGTGACTCACACTTGAATTCTGCCAAGTTGGGTGGACAGGATGGTGTTAGTGGAGGTTGCGCTTCTGTTAACAGTGTAAGATGGCATTCGCTGTGCATATTTAACACCATTTGATTCAACACCATTCCAAGCCATATTTAGATGCACTTAGGTGCAGCATTGTAGACCCTTTTTTGGACGTTGGACCTATCTCAGTGAATTTAAGCTTTAATGTAAACTGGAAGTGGAGAGTTGTTGCTACTCTTTCCTATGTGTTTTCAGGTTGAACAATGTATAAATATATTTTTGTGTTGCCAGCTGCTATGTGTTAACAGAAGGGCTAAGAATACATGACTCTGCAAAAATATTCCCACTTCCTTAACATTTTTTATTTTTTCCCACAATATAATCACAAAATTCAGTGGTTTTTGTGTCAAGATTGATGGAAGCCTTGATGGACCTACATACAATGCAATCCTAAAAAAACCTATTACTTTCCAGCAGGACAATGACCTTAAACACCCTATCGCCAGCTGTAAGGAATGGTTAGATAAAAGCATATTCATGTGTTACAGTGGCCTAGTCAAAGTCTGTCTGAATCCAATTGAAAATCTGTGGCATTACTCAAGAGTTGATGTTCACAGATGCCATCCATTCAATCTGAATCCAATCCAGTATTTTGAAAAAGTAAACTGGGAAAAATTTTAAACTCTTTTTGTGTGTAAAGCAAATTGAAAGGTCCCAAAATTAACAAACAATAAAAGTTGGCTTTAAGAATTATTCATTCAGCACAACCAGCTTTTCAGGCTTTTGTTGGTTAATATTTTTGAAGTATGTATACTTTTCCTTCCACTTCACAAATATGTGCTCTATTTGCATTAGCATATAGCATAAAATCCCATTGAAATACATTTAAATTTGCAGTTGTAATGTGACCTAATGTGGGGAAAAATAAAATAAATAAATAAAATTGGAAAAAGACTCAAGGCTGGCATTTTAACTCAGAATCTTCTTGCATCCAGCAAGCCGTTCTACCCTTATTCTGTCAAGTACAGAAACACATTATATCTATATATATATATACATATATATATGCAGTGATGTCAGTAACGCTTTACAAAGTAATGCATTACTGACGTTGGACCACTTTTTTCAGTATCGAGTAATCTAACGTGTTTCTGTTTCAAATCCAGTTGTCACACTACAGTTACTTATTGAAACCACTTTGCGTTACTGTGCATTACTATGTTCTTTTGGAATTGAATTTTATTTCCTTATGGGTCTTGGGGAGTGACAGCCGTTTCTATGCGACAGTGTCAGCAGCGACTGAAATGTACATGTGAACCATTAAACCTCCCCTTCAGTTCAACCTTATAAGTGGAGATACATTGTTGATGTTACCGTTATAAAATAATTTGCAATTAAGAATTAGCAAAGCTCAATGTAAGTTTCACTTTTAAAGTTTCACAGTTAAAAGTAGCTAAAAAAGTTACTTTTAATATAACTTAGTTACTTTCCAAATCAACTAAGTTGCTAAGTTACTTTTTCAAGGAGTAATCAGTAATCTGATTAAAGTTACTTTTTCAAAGTAACCATGCCATCACTGTATATATGTTATAAAGTTGAGTTATTTCAGTGGCACCCAGTACTAAACAACACTTCAGATAAAAATAATTCAGAGGACTGCAAATTGCTGCCACTGTTAAAGTTTTTTTTTTTTTTTTTCCCCATTCTAATGTGATGTGTAACTTGATTCAAACTGGCTGTAATTATAGTGACAGCAATAAGCCTGTGCAAAGACACACTAATTTCAGTATAGGATGTTGTAGCAAAAACCTTAGTTAACTGTGCAGCCGATGCCTGTGCTGTGTTGCGGGCAAAGGATGCAAAAGAATTCAGAGATGAGCCCCTGCACACATTTGGTTGCAATGTAAAAAAAATTCAAGGATTGTCAAAGTGAAAATGTGATGATCATGCCAGATGGCGAGTTTTCAGCCACTTCAAAGAGGCTGGGATGGAGCTTTGTAGGCATTCTAGCGACTGTGCTTTCTTTCATGTGAGGGTCAGAGAGGTTCAGCGATGCTCCGTCTGAGCATCTTCATTAGACCGTTCCCTTCGTTACAGATTGTGATTTTAATTGTCTCAGTACTGTACACATATTGCATTTCTGGCAATGTTGTCTTTTTTTTCCTTCGCGTCAACACTTTGCATGCGAAATAAAATGGTGCAATTTATTTTAAAAAGTCTTTCTAGAGCCCAGTAACTTTTTAAGTTGGCCTACTGACTGCCACCTTGTGGTATTTGCAGTGATATCTCAGTCATCCAACATGAAGGGTGATATTACCTGCTCATTTGATATTTTAAGACGCAGTCATGCCACCCATTATTGCAACACCTATAGATATATAGAGTGCTATACTGTGTTGCAATATTGGTATCTGGTTTTCACTTAGGTTCATTTATTTATATTTGTTACGTACAGACAAGTGTGGAAATGGAGAAAAATTGAAGGTAAAGTCTACGTCTCAACTTATGCAAGTGTAACACTGAGATACTTTCTGAGAACTACACAGAACACACATAAACAAGCTTTTCCTTCCCCTTTAATGTTTTATTCATGGGAAAAATAGGAAAAGGCGAGTCTAGGTGAGGTAGGTGAGTATTTGAAGAGTAGTTAATAGAATTTTTCCAACAAAGCAGTTCAAGAAGCACAGGGGCTGGTGTGAGAGTTGTTTCCATAACAAAATTCTTAAGAGCTGGTTTGGTTTTCCACAGTCAGACAAATAGATCTCTTCCAGTGTCTCATTATCCCTGAAAACAGATTTTCTAACATATTGCGTCTGGATTCACTAAAATGTTTCAAACAGTCAGTGTTTTTGAACAGTCTTTACAACACTGACTGACATTTTCCACAGCTGAAGCATTGTCCACATTCACAGGGATCTTTGTTAAACTAACTTCTACGGCCACTGAATTTCTGGTTCACATGTAACTGAAGTTTCTGTGGCAAAACTGAGATTTCTAATTATGCTTTCTAATGTGGAGAGTTTTACAAACTCTTTGGTATATACTACATGTGACGAGTATATTAATAAAACCTCAGACAATTTTAAATGTTCTAAATTTTTTGCAATTTCTTGGACATGGATGCACTCTTAAAGTAGCTTTAAGAGTGCTAAAGAGTGTGATAGTGCTCTCTACAATGTTTTATGTTTTCTCCGTTTGTGGTTTGTCCCAAAGATTTTCTAAGTGCAATAACACACTCTTAGTCTTTATAGTTTATAGAACTTTATAGTCTGAACTGTGAAGTTCAAACTATAGCCTTATGCTATCATGACTTCTATTAGTCAGATATGTAATTGCTTACAAATAACACTGCAGTAGTGCCCTGCACAGAGTGTGTGGTATTTCCTTGAACAGAAGAAATAAAATTACTTACCGCCAACTTTTGGTTCAGTCTGGCTCATAGTTATCATGTGATTTAGTATCATAGTCAGTCAGGGAGCATTGAGACGAGCAGTGTAAATATGAATGGGGGAAGGGTGGGTTTGGTTGTGCTAATGCAAATTTTCCTCCCCGTTGACAGGAGGATAAACAAGAAGCGTTTTGACAAATTCCGCCTGAAGACTGTGATTGCTGTCAGCCCTGACCCCTGTGCCTTTGCCGTGTTTCCCCATAACTCACAATTAACAAAGACATTAGAGCATCCCGAGAGGACCGCCCGGCTTTATTTCCCTCCCCTACAGAAACCGGGCAGCAGCAGCACAAGCGAGGCCCCTGGACTCGAGCCCAATTCAGTAATTTAGCTGGAAAGAGTGATATCAAGACGAGAGGATGGAGGGAGGGAGGAAGTAGTACCCTGAGCACACTTTGGGGTTTTAGGGCTGATATGGATATGGCTGTGGTAATTACTTATTGCTTGTTATTGCTCGTGCTGTCACACCTGTGTCCGGGTAAAATGCCGGTGAAGCGCCGGAAGGCATCCCACAACATCTGAAGAATGTCAGAGATAACATCAAGCTGAATTAAGCAGGCTAGCGGCTGGGATATATACCTGAAACAATGCAACCCCACCCCCCCAAAACCCCTCATTTGGCTGCTTTAGAATAATGCCTCATCCTCCGAAGGTTTTACTTGTTATGTGTTGTTTTGGACAGGTGAGTTTTGGCTCAGTCCTTTTATTTGGGAAATAAATGAGCACCTGTTTTTCGACGTGTCAAACTCAATCTCACGGCTCGTTAGCGGGGACGCTGCCCAATAACCCAGCTTTAGCGCCGCTTTGGCTCCTAATTCCCATCTCTAAGCTGTCACACAGAGTCATCGCCACAGTCATTCATGTTTTTATTCATTTCATATTTCATCATTTATTTATGGCCAAGCCAGCTTGGCACAGTACCACAAGATCCTATGACAGAAGGTATTGGGGGTCTGACCACAGACAACAGTTTTTCACTTAAGAATCGCTCACCAGTGAGAGTTAAGTCTGCTCCTATCGAGAAAAGACACAGACATATTTTCTTTCTATTTTAACTTCCCTAAGTCTGCTGCAGTGTTATGGGAGTGTTAAAAACTAAAAGGTAAAGTTTAAAGTTGTTTGCAGCTAAGCATAACTTATGCTGATATTAAAAGTTTGTGTGTGTGTGGTTGATAGTATGAAAGTTATGCATGAAACTATTTGCAATATTTGTTTTTACATAACTTCCACAAAAACCTACAAAATTTACAACTCCAAAGATCAAACTATTCAGAGAACCTTCTCAGTTGTTTCATCCCCTCCCATAGTCCTTCATTTGTCTCTTATGTTACAAATCTACATTGCATCAGCAGCAAAATCCTCATTAAGAAAACTCAGAACATGGCATATCAGAATTTAAATCTGTAGTAATCCAGGCAGTAAAAGCTGGATTAGTTCCTTTCTATGCCTGTAATTGGTCTAAAGTGCTTTGAAAGTAGTACTCTTTAGTGTTGAGGATGTTACTGAGTGAACAAGATTAAAAGATATTTTCAGCATGGGATGTTTAAAACTGAAGACGAAAGAATAGAGATGTGAAAATCAAATTAAGAGACATATTTGCCATCTGCAGAACAAAGCAAGTGAGCTGGAGTGAAAGGTTTTCCCAGAGTGTAACAAAAGGGAGTTGTTTCACTCTTTAGAGCTTCTAACCTCTATACATTACAGAACAAGATGGATTTGGAAACATTTCCTTTTGGAAATATTAGTTCATTCATCTGAAGAGAGTCTATGAAAGAGATGTTTAGTGCAAAACATGAACACAAATTTACAGAAAATTCATACAGCCTTGTCCAGCAATGTTTATTTATATAAACCTGGCTACACATCTGCCAGGTTTGTCTCCTAAAGTTCCCAAAGATGTCTTTGTTTTGGGAATGGATTCATAAAAATAAAGTGAACTAGCGCTCCACATATACTCCTACTACAACTCATAACCTTTTCACAGACCCCTGCTACTGAAAGAAAAGTTATTTACCCCAATTAATAGTCCATTACGAAATAAATAAAACATTTTATGAAACTTACAAGTTCATTCTTGGCTTTTAATGTCATGTTGCCTTTGACATGAGCACCTTGTATTATCATTATATCAAAGAGTGAGACTTCACAGAGGTGTTATTTCTAAAGTAAGTAGTGTTTGCAGTGTTAAAACATGTAAAATAGACCTCTGATTTAATTTCTCTGCAATCCAGTGTCTTTTGTGTTTTTTTTCATCAATGTATGAAATCTTTTAGTGTTTGATAGGAGGAATGGAAGTGCCCTTTACCCTCCTCTCCACATCATCCACCCCCTCACAGGTAACAGAGCTGTCACCCAGCCTTTAACTAGATCTGAAAGCATTAACACCCTCACCCTGCGTGCTCTCTCCCATGGGACCTGAGCCATGGGCGACAGCAGCTTTGCCCTCCAACCACCATCACCTGCCAGCACTTCCACATGAGGATGTGTGCAGCAGAGCTCTGCACACATTGGCAGCAGTGCCCCAAAGTCTCTCAGCAGGCTCTGGCAAGGAGCCAGTCATTTAAGCCAAGGCCAACAATAAAAAGGCAGCCAGAAAGAAGACAAGTGAACAATGTATGGATAAAGAAAGACAACATTTTATCCCTTTTTTATTCAGTCTTTAAACTATGTTCTTTCTTTTTTTATTCATGGAGTATCCCAGAATGAGTTTGTGAAGCTTGCAGAAATAACAGAGGAGAAACATTGGCTACAGGATCACAAACTAAGGATCATCTGCTCCGTTGCCTTCCATTTTTATTTCTCATTAACCTAGCTCACCAACTACAAAGACATTTTTACTCAACAGAGAGAATAAGAAGGAGGTTAATAATGGCGATGGCATTCCTGATGAATTTTTGAAAGGATCACTGGTGACCTTCTGAGGGTTTTTAGTCCATTTTTTTAAAGGAATGATGCAGGACTTGCTACAAAACATGGTCTTGCGACTGAAGAACAATAGTTTTACTAAGGTCATAAGAAGTTTGAATATAATTTCTATTATACTAGATCAATTGGAAATATATTGGCATTTTGCTTAGTGTTCTCAGATCAATCAGCTCGTCTGTCCATCTGGTCAGTTTGCTGTTCAATCAATCACACTGATACAATGATCATTAACCAGATACTTGCACTTTAGGCAAAGTTAGGAAGTAACAACTAATGCTCGTAAAGGACAACATTTCAGCATCGAGCAGCATAAAATGCTCCATCATTTCCTGCTGGAGTGACCTTGGACTAAATAAAACACAGTGGAGGAACACAGCATATTAGAGGTGTGTTGGAACAGGGATGCATCCGAAAGTTTCAGGACAGTTTGATCTAAAAGATAATCTGATGCTCAATAGTGAAGTGTATTTGAGTAATTTAGGAAGCCTGAGAGGATAGAAATACTCCAATCTAATGCCCTTGTCACACCATTCAATTTCTCAACTTTCCTTTAAATGTCTTAACTAGATGATATACTGTGCAGACACTCTGCGTGCTCTGATGAAGATTTCACACCCAGATTGTGTGTACAGCATGAAACTTAAATCTATAGATCATTAGGAATGTAATAAAGTAAATCACCCTATGCTGATGCAGTGAATCCATGTGAGACATGTTTTTCAATAGGTCAACATGCATGACATGTGAATAAAACAGCTAACAACTTTAATAAAGTTCACTTTAATGCAATAAATGCAACAATTTGTCTACCTTTTAAAAACAAATTTATTTGTGAATAGGACATTAAGTTGCCACCGGAGAGCTAAAGGACTGTCTTGGCTTTTCTATAAGCCATTACATTCTTTCAAAACAGTGTTGCACCATCTCCTGTTTCCCCTTGATAAGATAGTAGTGACTTTGGGATAAAATAAATCACTGTTATGCCTGTGCAAAAAGGAAGGATGTAAAAATGAAAAAAGTTTGTGTATTTTTGCTTGCATGTATGTAGCTGCTTGCCTTACCCCATGCTGTTTTATATTAAAGTGTCTGTTTGGGGACTAAGGAGGGGGAGGAGAACTGGACAGATTCCGACGCATAATTTAAATTTAATTGGACTGGGCCTGACTGGCTAGGGTCAAAATGAAGAGAAAATCAGTCACATTAATCAAGATAAAATTATCAGCTGATTAATCAGTGTTCTAATTATGGTGCCAGTGCTTCTCTTCTTTGTTCTGTTTTAATTACTCTGCTTCATTGTCTTTTCCATATGGCCAGCATGTCCTCCTCAAAATGCCCAGTGAGCACAGACATGCAGACTTTGACACACATCAGCACTAACAGCGAAAATAATTAGTGCATGCTCAAATATGAAAATTGCCCTTTACAGAACCATCTTAAATTAGGAGTATTCTGTCTTATGCTTCTTTTGTCCTTGTTCTACCCTCTTCTGTTTCTTAAAATAAGGTCCTTGGTTATAAATGATGAAGTGATGTTTTACCTGACTCCACAAATTCATTCCAAAACCAAACTACATTCTTTTCAATTTTGGATTATAGACACAACCAAATACAGCAAATGCAGTTTAAAAAAATATTTACTTTTTAAAGGGGAAAAGCTACCCATGTCAACCTAGAAAATTAATTAATTACACCCCAAATCCCTGACAAACCATCAAGTTACTGTGATCAACCACATTCTTTGAGAAAATTGTCTCAATATGGCTGATTACACATAAGAAACAGTTTTTGCCATCTATCAGTCTTAAAAAGTTTTCAAAGCAATTTCTAGGTCTTTTGGACTAAAGTGAACCACTGTGAGAGACATTATCCACAACTGAAGAAAATAAGGAACAGGGACGAACCTTCTCAGGAGCGGACCTTCCATTCATGGGAAAAATTACTCCAATAAATTACTTTCAACTTTTTCAGGAGGTCAGAAAAGCACTGAATATCTAAAGAACTGCAGACCTTCAGAAACAAGGCCCTCTTAAGCTTATCAATTATGTCCTGATGATCCTCAAGGCTTTTGAGAAAATATTCTGTAGACTGAAGAGACAAAGTTTGACTTTTTTTGTAATGCCACATGTTTTGTTTTGTTTTCCATAAACAAAACAAAATGTTTTGTTTATGGAAAACTATTCTGTCAATCAAACAAGAAAAACAAGGTGTCACCTTAAGCTCAAATGTACTTGGCTTGCACAACAGCACAATGATCCAAAAGTGTACAATAAAGTGAACCTCTGGATGGGTTAAGATGAAGGTTTTGGAGTGGCATAGTTAAAGTTACACTGAGATGGTGTGGCGTGATTTAAAAAGGGCATTTATACTCAAAAAACCCAGAATGTGTATGAACTAGACACATTGCACAAACAATTTTTTCAAGAATACATTTTTGTATTTACACTGCTGTGCAGTTAATTAATCAGATAATATATTTTGGGTAGCTAATTTTTGAAACTGGTAAATGAAATATTAGTATTTTAATCAACCAATATATTGATTCCCACAGGAGCCTACCTTTATATCCCATTATCTGATATTAGTTTATACCTAGGTGTTTTGAATATGTTTCCATCATACTCAGATCATGCACTAACAGCCAGTTATCAGCGGATGTGGACTGCGATGTAATAAGTTTGTGAATAAAACATGTTCAGTTGCCACAGGGGCTCCACATTAGAGAGGGCAAAGTGGTGATTAGCCAACCCATCAGACTCTGCACTGTAATTCCCAACACTGCTCTTTCCATCTTTCTTGTTTTTTTTTCTTCCCTCCCCCCCTTTATTTTCCACTTCCTGTCTTAATTTTTCTAAACTTACTACTTATTACATTCCCCCTGGTTGTTATGTGTTACATATTTTGAAATAAAAGGAGGCTTGTACAGTAATGTTTGAAAATCAAAAGAGTGTGTATTTTGAGTAAAGTATTTTGTCCATTTCTGGTGTCTGATTAATGGATAAAGTGTCACTTTCAAGTATAATACAAAATGCAGTTTTTAAATGTATATCAAGCAAAGATGATGTGTGGGATTCCTCAAGGTAAAATTTTTGGCCCAATATTTACATGCCAAGAAAAAGTTTAGGTGATCTTGCTTGAGACAAACTAGACAGACAACCATTGTGCTTTTGTTTTAAATGGAAAAAAACAATTGGATCATGTTATATATTTTTTTATAATTTGGGAAAATACCCAGAAGCTGTGGTATTTTTACTCAATGCTGTCATACTGTGAGAATTTTATACCAGGTCATGGTTATTGGTGAATAAACTGAGATCTGTTTTAATAGTCATAAAAAAAGAAAAAGGTTGACAGAGCATTGGAGTAAAACAAAGATTCATGCAAATAAAGGGAAAAAAATATATATCTAAAGCTTTCACTGTGTTTTCTATTCATTTATAGATACATGAATGTAGATGTGGAGTCAGCAGGTTCCCCTTGTGTCCACATGCCAGTGACATGTGCAGAAACGAAACGTTTTGCTCTGGTTTTATTGAGTTGTCAGTGTGCCTGAGTTGAATCAGGCTACTCACACCATCTCCGGCGACTGCCCGAGCCTCTCTGAATATGTAATTAGCTGCAGCAGTACAAGTGTCTCATGAATATTCATGATCTTTTTAATTAGGCGGCTCTCTTCACAGCTAGAAACCTCAAAAAGTTTCCTCCTCATCTGGCTCTATGTGTGGCGTGCGTGTGTGACAGTGTCTCGTTGTGTGTGTCTTCCCACCAGTGCTCAGGTGAGGAACGGGGCTGCTGCGGGGAGAAAAGAAGGGGAAATTCAACACTAAGAGGAAGAAACAAACAGGAAAGGTGCCAGAATAGTAAATGTTTTTATTGTGTTTTTACAATAAGCATCTGCCAAACATTTTAACTATAGCTAAAATGCTCACACATAAAGTCTACAATACTGACCAGCTTCAGGTCATCTTTTATCAATAAGCAATTGCCTTAAATATTATACTTAAAAGATATTGTCCACTTTACCTATGGGCTACATCTCTTCTATTTAATGTCTTCCTTTTGCTGCTTCCCCATTTGCTTCGGGAATTAGAACTTGGAGCTGGGAAAACACTTTGAACTGGGAATTAACCATCTTCCTGTTGGTAGTAACAGTAACCAATGGCATTTGTTAGTTGCCCTGCTTCATAGACAACCTTACCGCACATAGCAATACATGTTGGCAGCAATGTATTTTTTTAACATTTCTTGCATTCAAACTCTGCAGCAACAACTCCTACTGCAGTATTTCACAAAATTTACACACATTCTTAAGATTTTGTTTTTCATTCATTGGAGTTCTGCTTCCTGTTTGAGTTAGTTGACTGTCTACATAAAGAGATTATGACCCCCAATCAGAAGGAAATAACTATGAGCTACCTCCACCAGATTGTGAGTCACATAACCATCCTACCAGTGGTTGATGGTAATACTTAGATTTACCTGAGTAACTTTTAAAAAACAAACAAACAAAACAAAAATCTTCCAGAAGAATTTCTGTAGTAGAATTATCCCATATCTTAATGTTATTTTAAATACATAAGGGAAAAGTAAGAGGAAAAAGTAATTTTATCCTCATTAATTGAGAAAAGATAAGATAGATTTAAAATCCATTGGCTTACTATTGTTGTCATGGTATTGCACAGATACAGGATCTTCTCAATAAATTAAAATACAATCAAAAAGTTATTTAATTTCACTAATTCAATTAAAAAGTGTAATAAATAGTAATTATAATTTAACATGTGATGTGATGTATGTTAAATATTCATTTCAGGGGCGTGCTGTGGTGGCGCAGGGGTTAGCACGCCCCACGTTTGGAGGCCTTAGTCCTCGACGCGGACGTCGCAGGTTCGACTCCCGGTCCCGGCGACCCTTGCCGCATGTCTTCCCCCTCTCCGTCTCCCCCTCCTGTCAGCCTACTGTCGTGGAAAAATGCGAGCCACTAGCGCCACAAAAAACTCTTTGGAGAATAAATAAATAAATAAAAAAAATTCATTTCAGTTAATGTTAATAGTTATTACGTCTTATAGTTAATGAAGACTGAAAATTCAGTTTCTCTGATATTGTATAATTTCTGTTTTTACTGAATTTTTGACATTGAAATATTAGAAGTGAGCCCAATCTCCTACAACCTCTAGGCCAAGCTAAATCATGGAAAGTTGAGTGGATGATCAAAGAAGAGTAGAAAAATGTGCACACTCTGCATAATAACTGCAGCCCTATAAAGCAGAGGTCTACAAAGCAAAGTCCATCAAAGAGTTTGTGGGAGATTCATAAGGTATGGACTGTGACTGGATCAAGAGTCAGGAGGATTATTTCAGATTATTTCAGGAGATGAGCTACAGCTGCTGAACTCCACATATGTAGGCACTACAGAACCAGACAACTTTCAGAAGGTCTTATCTGTGCAAATGAATAAAAGAAAAACATTCTTGCTAGACTGTTCTTCATCTTTTCAAATAAAAATAACATTTATAGATTTCATTTGGAAATCACATTTCCACACACTGGAATCCACATAAAATTTCAACAATCTATGATGATTTGGGGAATCATGTTTTCTGTTGGTCCATTCTGTTTTGTCAAGTCAAAACTCAGTGCAGTCATCTATTAGGAAGTTTTAGATCTTCTCTCTACTTACAAGCCTGATGGAGACGATGCTTTCATTCATTTTCCAGTAGAACTTGGCACCTTCCCTAACTACATACCAATACCTGGAAATATGACCATGGTCTTGCTATGCTTGATAAGCCAGTAAACTGACCTGAGCAGAATGTCATAGAAAATCTCTGAAGTATTGTTGAGATGAAGATGAGAGATACCAGAGACATGCTGGAGGGAACTATTAAAGCAACAACTTGAGCTTCTATTGCATCTCAGAAAAGCCGCAGGCATCTTACCTTCTTATCATGCTGCACTTATGCAGTCATTCATGCAAATCTAGCCTTGACAAAGTATTGAGTGAATACCATACCATGTATGGACATCCATTTTAAGTAGGCCGACGTTTGTTAAAATGTTTTAATTGGTTTTATTTAATATCTTAATTGTCTGAAGAACTTCACAATGATTTAAGGCACGAAGTTGAAGGAAGACAAGAACACCAAACAATTAGCCTAACTGCTATTTCAGTTGTTTTTAGTTTTTTTTAAATCAGTTTTAAACAGAACCAAATAAGCAAAACTAAACAAAAAACTAAATTGAACTGAACTGAAATAAATAAAAGAGTTTGTTTGTTTATGAGTCTTTATATGAACACTTAGTGAGTATGATGATTAAAATTCCTCTGCAGCATCAGTAGGATACTGGTTTGGCTTTGGCTCCAGTGTGAATTCATTATGATGCTGTGCTTAAAGAGGTTCATCTGGTGAACAAAGAAGGTCACAAGCAGTAAACTGCATTCTAGTTAAATTCTGCTTATTTACTAAAGTGGGCAGCTGAGAGCCTGGAAGCCAACTGTAGGAGACTGATAGTTTACCTGTTATAGCAGCCAAGCAGTTGTCACTATTAAACGTCAGCTGACTGACGTGTTTATGATCGTCACATGTAAGCAGAGCAATTAGGTATTACAAACATTCAATCTCATAAGTGGCAGGAATGATATCAGAATGGTGTTTGGAAAAGTGTCTTTTTATAGGCGGAACTGGCAAGGGTGGATGACAGTTGGAGTGACACATTTCTCACAAACGTAGTTTAGATTTATTAAGAAGTAGCCCTCCCCACGTCATATGTAAAGGCTCTGAGTGCTAAAATATCCTGATGTGTCCATGAGAATGACTTTTATATAAAAATCAGTTTCAGCTTTTCACTGACTTAAAACAACTCCAAGGAGCTGCTCATTTGCACCGATGCTCAGCTGGGCTTACTTCTAAATCTTTATTGATTATGATAATAACCAAATTATAATTTGATTGCCCCATTGAATAGATAAGTGATTATTTTCATTATTAGTGGTACAATGTGTGATTAGAAACAGCGCGGGTCCAATTTCGAAAGATTCTTTTCTGCTTGTCTCAGGATTAGGCAATTACAACTGTTTTGAGGTTCATCTTGCTCATTTTAATATGGATATTTTTGTCATTGCACCTGCAGAAGATCTACTTTTCTCTGTAGATCTGGTCTCGGCTCCGTAATTAAAACTCACACTCACTCACACTCGCTCCTCAGTCAAAGCCGTGTTGAAGTGGCAGCATCACAACCTAAACGTGGAACAACAGCAGTCTCTTCTGGAGAATAAATGGAAGTGCAAAGAAACAAATTCAGGTGGTTTGACAGTGAAACCAGGGATTTACGCACACCATAGAGACATAGACATGACTGTTTTCTCCCAAATTATTTCTATTTCATAGAAAACAGATTTCTTTTCCAAATTCAGAAGTCTACATACACTTCCTTGGTATATGGCATATTTACTTTTGAAACAACGTGACTTTGAAGTCAAACATTTTGGGTATCTTTAAGTGGTCTATTTCATTGAATTCTTTTTGTGAGCTATCTGTGCAAAAACAGCAACAATCAATATAGTAGAGCTTTCTATGTTTCTTGGTCAAATGGGGATCAGAACTTCATTTAGTGGCAAACGTGTGTTTCCACAGGATTATTATGGGAAGTTTGTACAAAATATTACACACTAAAATACTTTGAGATTATTTTTCTTTCTGAAAATACATGTACAACAAAAAAAAGCTACAAATTATTTGAAACAAACATACTTCCACCAGAACTGTGAGATCGTCAAATCAGCAATTCAATGGTCTCTTATTAAAAACAAAAGACCTTTTCAGCTGCTGTACTAAAGCTGTGCAATAGCTTCAAGCCATATCAGTTCAGATATAAACTTCTGAAATCATATCTCTTTAAACAAGCCACTCTGTCCTGTAGTTGCAGGGAGCTACTACCTCATTCAGCTGAGGTTGGTTTTAGATGTGGCTTATAAATGAATTAAAATGAAACACTGGACTGCACCTTTTGATGATTGGAGACACACATATCATACTTGTACCAACCACTATATGGTTCCTTTTTTTGCAAGAGATTTTGGTCACTTACTGTTTGATTGATTGATTGGTGCATCACTGTTTACATTGACTTAGTGTTTGCAAAATGGGCCAACAACCAAAGATACTCTATAGTTTTACCTCATGCAGAGGGGCCCACAAATCTAAGCAAACCCAATTTGCAAATCCATCACTTGACAGCATGGATACACATGAGACAAACAGCACTTCGCCCACACACTTACACCAAGGAGGAATTTAAATTCTCCAATTACCCTAACATGCAAGCTTTTGGGCCATAGGAAGATACTAGAGTACCTGGAGAAATCCTACACCCACATAGGGAGAACATGCAAACAACAACAAAAATGGCCAGGCATTGTCTGAATTTTGAGAGGGGAATTTTTAATGTGAGCAAACAGCATCCCTGTTCAACCCTCATTCCACAACTATAGCAAAGTCACACTCCTCCTGTTCGAGTTAAGTTACTAGCCCCACATGTGTCACACCCCCGTCCTTCTGCTGTCTAATCACATGGCCTCATTAGACCCTAGCTCCTCCGTTAGGGGCCCATGGCTTGGCACAAAATGGCTGGCCTCAGGCCCTCCCGCTGCCTGTTGGAGAGCTGTGAAACAGCGGAAGTGCTTTTGTGATGTCTCCACTGCCCCAGCAGATCTATCCATCACCTCACCGTTTATCACACTTGTCTGCTGGCAGGCCTATCCATCAGAGCCTAAAGTGTTGGGGCGCGCTGGAAAACTCTGCAGTTTCTGCAGTAAATAAAGAAGGAACGCAGCAGGACTGCAAAGGAGGAGATGGTGGGGGGAGAGAACAAGAGGAAAAGGAAAAGCAGGGAAAATAATGCAGAGAGAAATGAGAGACGCAACGAGTGAGAAAGGTGCATGAGTGGGATTGAAGGTTGCACTGAGAGAATGGGGTATAGAGAGAAGAGGAGGGAATGAGACGGCATTGAAAGATAAAAAAAACCCCAAACAAGCAAAAAAACAAATCCAAGTTCTGGTCCAAGGTCAACGAACCAGACACCAAGGCATTTCCGGTTCAGCCAAGAAACGTCTTTTCTAAGCATCCCTATCCACCTCAAATTTTCTTAACGTTGAGTAATATCCTTAGACAATAGACATCCTCATTTGTAGTTACAAAACAATTTCAGAGGTGTTTCTCAAGATCACTCTAGGGTCCAATTGCTTTTTTTTAAGGTCAAGATCCAGCTTTTGTTCACTTTCAGGCATATAGTACAATTATTTATACAGTAGCATTGTTTTTACAAGTAGCAGTGTACTCTCTTCAATCTGCGTTTAATTTTTGTTGTTGTTTTGACCAATCTAAAATTGGAACCTGCTGCCAAAATGACTAATGTATGGTTCTCACACACTATGAGCTCATGAGCTCCTAAGTGTTGGCAGTTTATAAACTGTTTAATAAGCTATTTTCCTGGCTGAAAAACATTGTTTCTGCGTAGTTTGTTAATTTCCTCACCTCAAAAGATAAATTAGCATTTTTTGTTCCTTTTTGCCTGTCTGATTTCAGTTATTCACCACCGTGACACCTTGTCCATAAAATAAATAAGCTAAATATAGGAAAACGTTTGAAAGCACTCTGGAATTTTTTCCATTATTTGTTTGTAAGCTGTCACACTGAAGTGAACGAAGCCTAATCCTCTTCATGGCTGCTGTTTATACTTTCCTAACATCAAATTAGTCTCATTCCCATGGTACTTTTTGCTGGATCTTTTTCCACACTGGTACAGATGGGAGGAAACTTGGAAACTCTAAATCTAACATTCCTCAAGTCACCTGTCTCACTGACTAATATTGTTTGGATGCCAGAATTATTGGGACTGTCTGGAAAAATTATTTCTTACATTAATAAATTAGTTGCCATTAAAATGTATCAGAAGCCATGCTGAATTTCATTACTTCCTCTGGCCTCCATCTTCAGGGTCAGAGTTTGTGGCATCTTGCTGACAGAATAACAGAACTGACCTTTAGCAGTCGTGGAAACGGATGTCCTCCTAAAATGTCATGTTGAATGTCGGGTTGTGATGAGGGCAGAAGTCGGCACATCAACCCCAAATCACTGGACTGTTGCTAAAATAAGCTTTATTTGACATTCATCGGCCAGGGACACATAGTTCACCTTTCTTCAGTCAGCATGGTCTTTATCTGTGTCCATTTGATGGCTTCTACTTGACTGGAAACGTCAAAGTCACACCTGCAGCCCCAAGAAGAAAAAAAAAAAAAGGCATCTTTGAATCATTCTTCAATATTTAACATCTGTAATGCAAATTTGATTAAACTATCTGGTATAGGTTTAAACTAGCAATTTAAAGACACCTAGAGCTCAAAAGGCAAGAAATACATGATAAAAATCGAGAATTCGTTTTTCTTAATTTTCAGAAATCCAAAGTTTTTTCAATCAATCAATCAATCAATCAATCAATCAATCAATCAATCAATCAATCAATCAATCAATCAATCAATCAATCAATCAGTTAATTCACTTGATTTAACAAATGTCATAATTAATTTACAAATACATTTTCTTACAACACTTACTAAACACGAGTCAAAAAGGAGCAGGAAGAAGAAACATAGTAAAATAATGATTAGCCCATATTTTGAAGTTTCTATGTTTTTTTTCAGTCAGAATTGACTCCCAAAGGCATAGAAAATGTTCATTTTATAATAATGATTTCCAAAATCTCAAATTGCATTTACAAATCTTTGCTCAATCATTTAGTTTAAGGTAGGAAAGCAAACTGAGTTGTCAGTGAGCTAGACAGTGAACCAAAGGGAGGAAGTGATCTGAAATGATAGTAAGGTCAGGAACTCATTTCCACTCAGGATTTTTTGGTTTAAGGTTTTAAAGCATCAAAATCTGATGTATTTTCTGACATTCTGTGATAGTTATACACCAGATGTAACAAGACACACACATTCTCAAATGTTTGCCTTTTGTCTCGTCAGTCCAGAGAACATTTTTCCAAAAGTCTTTGAGATGGTTTTAGGTAGTTTAACTTTGGAGTTAATTGGGGGAATTTTTACCCAACTTTTTCATTTATTGTTGATTCACAAACACAGATCTTAACTGAGTTAACTGAGCCCTACAGGTGTTCCCATGTTGTCCTGGGTACCTTCGTAACCCCTTAGATGGGTCACCAGCATTTGGTCTAATTTTATCTTGAATTTCTTTAGGCTGGCACATTATGTGTTGCTTGTTTAGATCTTTTGGCCTTCATGTTGCCAGATATGTCCTATGTGTATAAATTTTTTTATGTGTATAGATTTGGCAGTAATTAGGCCTAGCTCGTGCTAATAAAAGCATTTGTCAGTTTTCCCATCAGAGATGCATCACATAGGTGAAGAATGGTTTATTATAGATGAATGAAATCCTTTGAAAATTTGCTTTGGATTTACTTAGAGAATATTTGTTTGATTTAAATTCTAGGTAATGAGGAAAAACGTTTTGTGGGACTACATACTGAATAATTTACATGAAGTCCGGTGTATCATTTCTATCATCTTCTGGAAACTGTTTCTCCAGCTACCTCCATCCCTCTGAAACAAAGAGATGGCTTAGAGAGGCAAATACAGGGAGTCAAAGTCTTGAGTAAGCGTTGCCTGCAGAGAGAAGCTTTTCCTCCCATCAATCCTGTTTGAATGATGGACTCAGACCTATCTTCAGCAGTTTCTTACTGTAATAACTAAAGCTGTGTGCTGACTCTTGATTGTTCGTCCTTAGGTCTAAAGATAACAACTTCAGTTTTGTTTGTATTCAACTGGAGAAAGTTATTCATAATGGGTGCATTTATTTGTTCAGTGCATCAAATTACCGCTTGAATGGGTTGATAGTCACCTGGTGATATTGTAATGTAGAGCTGTGTATCATCTGCATAATTATGGCTGCTAATCTTAGCATATAGAAATTAAATATGCAGATATTAAAATAATGCACATAAAGTAGCACCTTATTGGTTTTCAGTAGATATTAGTTTTATGTTGCAGTGCTGTGGAGTCTTCATGGGGGCAACATTCCCTCCTCACCTCCTCTCTCTGTTGCCTATAGGTGACTTCTGTGTGTCGAGGGAATGCTGTAGCATATGTGTGTGTGTGACTATGCTCTGATGGCGTGTCAGCCTGAATTAGCCTCCGCGTGACATCGGCCTGGCACACAGTGCTGCCTGCCCTCTGCCCACCACTGTGCATATGTGTCCTAGATTATAATTAATAAGCAGTGTGCCAATCATGCTTTAATCACAATATCTCTGCATTTAGAGGGCTCAAAAGGGTCATGTGCATCTGGGCTGCAGGATGGCCAATCTGGAGCAGCTAATAAGATGCGTTTGTGTCAGAGCCTCCCTGATGGACTCATTTGAGTGTTGGAGATTGCAGCTGCTCAGTTAAACTCCAGAGACTGCCTATGTCAATACAAGAGTTATTTTAATTTATTTATTTTCTTTTATGAGAGGGAAAAACTGTAGCAGCTGGAAATAGTAAAAACAGCGTTAGTTTTGCTGGCTTTTTTGTTTGCCTGCATGTGAAGTATTTTTTTATGAGCATTTTTATTTGAAAATAAACAAAATTCTTAAATAAGTTTTTCAAACAATTACTACTTTGTCAGTAAAGTAACTTCTCATCCATTTAGACCGATGATAAACTACAGATTTTATTCCAGATCCAAATCTTCAAAATCTGGAAACTTTAAGTAGGGTGAAAGATCTCAGAAAGTAACACATCATGCTCTGATCTAAAGAATTTCAAGACAAAGTAAAACACTGTGAGACCAACTATTCACAAATGGAGATGACAAACAATGCTGAACCATTCCAGGAGTTGTCAGTCTGCCAAAGTTAGCCAAGAGCACATTAACAACAAAAAGCTACAAAAGAACAGAAAACAAAATTGAAAGATCTTGGTAGCCTCGGGTCAAGATTCAATGATAAGACTGGAAAAAAATTGACAACCATGGGGAGAGCCTTGGTCAATTCCACTATTGACACAAAATAATACTTAAACTTAACTAAAAAACAAAGACCAACAACAAAAACATACTGATGATCACCCAGACCTTAGAATAAAATAATCTTTGAAAAAAGTGTTCGTTCTTGGAAAGTGTCCAGTCACACTTGGTACCAAAAATGTCTATTCTTGCATTTACGTGATGAAAGCAGTATATATAATTCTCATTCTATACCTAGTTTCATATGTTTGTCGTTTGCAATGACAGAGAGAACACATTATTTTACATTGTTAGTCAATTAACTTGTAACATTTTCCTTCAAGAAAAATGTCTCATAAAATGTTCTCCAAATTATAGCTGGTTATCAGTTCCCATGTACTGTTCAGTTGAGGATAAAATGGTTTGTGTGTTCAAATAGTTTAGAAAAATTATCACTCCAAAGTAAATGCCATGTTTCCTTTGAAAAACTGAGATAAATTAGTTTTATATCAGTTTTAATTATTTTGTAACCTTTCAAAACGTCATCTGCGGAACCCTACTGCGGTGGAATTTGTTGCTGCACGGTTGTGTTTATGGAATTCCTATTCACTTCCTTGTAGTATTCAGACCATAGCCGAACATCCACAAGCGAAGTCATTTTTGCAGCTTGTAGTTAATAAATGTTAATGTAGCATCAAGATTTATAGCCTACAATGATTCCTTACACTGTCAACATCAAACTCGCTGCTCGGACGCTGACTGGCACGCTTAATTTGCAGAATAAAACAGCCGTAGACTGGTGAGTGCTGCACTTCCGCCGTTAGCATAATTGCTGGGTTGCTATTTAATTCACTTGCGGCTGTCAGATAAAATCGTTATTTTTGCTGAAACTATTTGACTAAATTTGTGGTTTTACTGTTGAATAACTCCCAGTGTCATCGCGTGTGGCCAATGCAGAATTATGTCAACAAGCAGTCTTTGCAGGACATTTTTGTGTCATGTGATGTTAGGTTTGCTTGGACCGAATCCTACCTTATGGGATTTTCCTTCGTTGTTGTCAAACCTGACATCGTTGTGTTAATTTATTCAGCGTATGTTGTTTACAGCAAATGTACCGCTTTATATTTCGGAAATGAAATGGTAAAAATATTTTGGACACTAATTTTACCATTATTTCATAGAACCTAAACAAATTCAATTAAATACATTCATTTAATTCTCACTATAGGCATTTTCCCACCATTCCAGTCCAGTTCATATCCATATGTAGAATTCTATTTGACACAGTCTCAGTTCATGTCAGTGCAATGAATTGCAGTCCCATCAGATCAGATCCAAAGATATATCCAGATTTGCATTTTTGTATGAAGTCCAATTAAACCCTTATTAAATACAACACAGTAAAAGTCACTTCTCATTCTACCTATCTAAGGTATCACAGCTGATTCCATTGAGTTGACGGTTTTTACAGCAATCTTTTTGACCAAGTATGTGGCAACAGAGAAACCAGGTTTATTATGACATGTCATCCACCCCGACTGTCTGGGAGTTGTGACAACAGAGAACAAAATCAAACGCACTGAACCAGAAGAACTTTGCATAAGACAGAAAAAAAAAAGAGACAGAATTTAATATTGACTAACATAATTATTTGCATGATAGTACTTTATTAATATGATATGTACCTTGACTTTCAAAATATATTGAAGTCAATTAAAATTAAAAACTAATGTTTTTATTAACATAGTGTTGAAAGTAGTTAACCATAATGCAGACATAGCTGAAATAAAACTATAGAACATATTCAAACATTTTCAAGCCAGCTGTGAACATACTCTGTATGTTAGGTCTTTTATAGTCATGTCTTGTATATATGTGATCTTCTTCATCAAATAACCATAAAGTCACATATGGTTTAGCTGTCTTTATGCACCTAAACTTTGTTGTCTTTATTTATTTTTACATCCATCCTGTTTATTTTCCATGTCTTACAGGGGATGGCAGGGGCTAATAGCACAGGGATGTCACTCAAGTATTCTTATAATCGATCCAAAGACTGCTCAGACCATCCAGGTCCTGGAGAGGCACAAATCAAATGTTGTCAAGGTGAGTTTTCCTAAGTTAAATGAATTAAGTTGTTGATTTTAAAGTCAAAATGAAATACAAATGCATAAGTTACTATTTAAACAGGAACTTGAGTGATTTGTGATTCTCCTTTTTCAGGGATAAATTGCAGCATTGTGTGTGTTTTTTTATTTTTATCAAGCATGAACATATTTCCTCAACATGTTACAAGTATTTGAGTCAGTGTTGTGCTTATAGGTGAAATGGTCAAGAGAAAATTACTACCACAACTTGAGCTCTCCCTACTGCCTGCGGCTCGCCTCAGGAGACGCATCTGGGAAGATCATAGTGTGGGACGTGGTCAGTGGGACAGCTCACTGCGAAATCCAGGAGCATTCCAAACCTATTCAGGGTGAGGATCTTGAAGTAACTGATCATGAAGCTTTGACTCAGCCATTTACCATACACCACAAGAGAGAGCCCTCAAACTCTTGTTCTATTGTTTGTATTCTCCAAAGCACTGTTTATTTTCCTGCTGCTCTTCATTTCTTTGTCCTCCCTGTTTTTCTGTGTCAGATTTGGAGTGGCTGTGGAATCAGGATGCGTCCCGTGACCTGCTGTTAGCCATTCATCCTCCTAACTACATCGTTCTGTGGAATGGAGACACAGGAACTAAACTATGGAAGAAGAGCTACGCTGAGAATATCCTCTCCTTTTCCTTCGACCCCTTTGATCCGTCTAACATGGCATGTAAGTCAAATAATGGCATTGTTTTTTAGTTGTTCACTTCTGGACTGGAGTTGCAGTAGTAATGCCACCTACAATAAAAGGCAGAACAGACTGTACTTGTTGAGGAAGCTTAGTTTCTTCCATGTTGTAGCAAGATGGTGCATATTTCTGTAAGTTTGTTGCAAAGAGGGTACTGTCTTCTGCCACCATCTGTTGGGGCAGCAGCATCAGAAAGGGACATAAAAGGCTCAACAACTTGATAAAGAAGCCTGACTCTGTTTTGGGAACGACTGTGGAACCTCTGGAGATTATGGTCCAAAGAAGGATTCTTCATGAAATCCCAAAAATTACAGACAACTCTGAGCATCTTCTTCATGAGGCTGTTGTACAACAACAGTGTATTTAGTCATATTTTTAACCATGGTAAAATTTCAGTTTTTGTGCCATGTTTTTATAGAAAAAGTATGATTGACAAATATTTGACATTTCAAAAAGTGTCAAATGCAGGAAGACTTAATTACAACAGATTTGGATTAGTAGGAATATTGTGTATTTTAAATAATTTATGTTTCGTTTCTTTCTTGGCAGTGCTGACCAGCGAAGGAATCGTTTTCATCACAGATTTTTCTCATTCCAAACCACCAAGCAGTGCTGGGAAAAAGGTGTACATTGCCAGTCCTCATGCAAGCCCAGCACACACCAAGCCTGCACCTGCTGCAGCTCCTGCACCTACTGGTGCCAAGAAAGCCCTTAATAAAGTGAAAGTGCTCATCACCAATGAAAAACCCACGTAAGTTTCTCCCCTGGCCTTTAGTTAATCTAGTTTTTCCCAGTGAGACTACTTGTCAGTACTGCTCAAGGGCACGTGTTCATGTTAACATTCCAACTGCTGACTTTAAAAGAGAACGAGTGATAAGAAAAACATTGTAAAGTTAATTTAGTAAACTGATCAACCAGGCTTAAATCCTTTCCTAAGTAGAGGAATGTGCATTAATACAGCACCTGGACCTAAAATCCCAGAAAATACAATAAAGTTTGAGATTTTAGTGTGATAAAATGTAAAAAAGTTCAAAGGTTATGCAATACCTTTTCAGTAATTTTAATTTTCTATTTCACCGTCAAGTCTTCCAGTGCATGGATGGAAAAGTTAGGGTAATAACTGACCTTATTTCCTTCCTTCGGTGCAATGTTGCAGTGCAGAGGCGGTGACGCTGAACGACTGTCTGCAGCTGTCTTACCTGCCGTCCAAAAGGAACCACATGCTGCTGCTTTATCCCAGAGAGATTTTAATCCTGGACCTGGAGCTCAGCCAGACTGTGGGCGTGGTGGCCATTGAGCGCTCGGGGGTCCCCTTTACCCAGGTGAGGGACTGCATACGCTAATGCTGAAAAGTTTGACAAAATGATCTCTATTGGTCAACATAAGACTTCACAGGAATGCTTTGCTTTCTCAAGTTTCCTTCATTGCTACGTATTCTTTGTGGTGTTTTATTATGTTCTAGTGTTAGCATTACAGTCATTTTTTTATGTTTGATTTACCACATCACTGCCTGAGCTCAATGCTCATTTCATTTTTTATTTAATGACAAAACCCCTAGGCAAAAACACATAAAATATTTCTCTTTGCTCAACTTTAAGCCTTACATCCTTAATTTGGGGTTTTAAATTGGATCTGGGGTTCTTTATCTACGATCTGGTGTGTAAGTAAATAATTATTATTTCACTAAGAAAGTAAGGGCATCAAAGATTACAAGTGATTCTTGAAATAAGCTACAATAATAAAGGTAGGATGTTTTATTATTATTACAGACATTGAGTTGATTTAAATTGACCCAGATTCAAAAGACTGGTAAAATTATTTACATTTGCCAAACTGGACGTTGACTTCAGTGTTATGTTGTTATGATTTGTGGGAGATTCAAATAATAAAACCCAACCAGTTAAATGTGTAATATTCAAATATTTAGAATGTGTTAAAGACTTTTGGAAAATTCTTGAAATGTATTCTAAAATGGTATCAAATTTATAGGAAGGCTTATGAATTTTCAAGTTTCATGTATTGTTTAAATGTTTTGCAGTTTAGTTTGTTTGTGTTTGAATGAACAAATTACACATTATTCAACTATTTTATTAAACTTGATCAGAGAACCATTTTTTTCTTCCCCAGGTAATTCCATGCGCTCAGCGCGACGCCCTCTACTGTCTGCATGAGAACGGTTGCATCACACTGCGGGTGTGTCGCTCAACATCTGCACAAGAGGAAGCAACAGGTCTCACCTAATTTCTCACACAACATTTGCATTACTCATTTTCTATTCAGAGAATACTCAGATATTTCCCATGTATTGTTGCTCCAGCTATTACTGCATTGAAATTAACCTTTGTCTGTGCTTCTTGTGTATCTCTGATCCACTGTTTCTGGATGCTAAGCCTTTTGTGAAAATTTATCTTCTCTTGATTTACTCTTCATCATGGACATCTTTCTGCTTAAATCTCCTTCTCATAAAATTTTCATTTTCCTCCTTTAACAGACCCAGAACAGAGTGTCCAGGAGCTGGTTTATGACCTGCGCTCCCAGTGCGATGCCATAAGAGTCACTAAAACGGTCCGGCCATACAGGATGGTTATTTGCCCTGTAAACGAGAACAAAGCTGCCCTCATGGTCAGCGATGGAAGAGTCATGCTCTGGGAGCTGAAAGCACACACTGGGCGGTCAGTTCCCAATCCAAGGTAGGTGAAAGCTAGAACTATTTTTACAGAATAGTCAAAATGATTGGTGTGTTAAAAGGTCATTCTATTTTAACATAAATAATCTAAAGTTTTAAGTCTTTGCATTGGGGAATTGCAGAGTCTTGCTATGGTTAATGAACCCTTCTTTCCACTGTGGGAACCTAGTGTATTATAATTTTTTTGTCTTTCAGTGTTGGGCTGGGGTTGTATTAACCAAATATTTTTTGTCTTTGACCTTTTGTTCTTGCTCAGTGGATGAGCAGTCTCATAAAAAAAATATTGTTCATTTGGCAGAAAGACAAACAAAATCATTTTTGATTGATGTTCTTCCTCCTCAGTTCTGGTTTGTCGCCTCTCTACTCCCCTGTGTCGTTTTGTGGAGCTCCTTTGGGTCCAAACCAGAAAAGAATCCAGGATCTTTCTCTCAACAGCATGATCAGTAAGAGCATACACAACACCACCATCACCATCTGATATTTCAAAACAGAGGCAGTTTAATGTTTAAAGCAGAAAAGACACTCTGTTCACACTGTTAAAGAATGCTTTTGATAATTTGAAGTATATTTATTTAAAACTAGTGTAAATTTTGCAAATTTACTGTTATTTTTCATTATATACCAGCTCTGCTGCTATTTTTTTATTTACATTGCATGCAGTATTTTATATGATGTTGATAATGGTCATTAAAGCTACATTGTCTGATTCGCCTGATTTATTTTTTTTGATAGAGGCAAATTAGATGGAATTTAAATTTAAATGAATAAGTGGTCAACAAACACTTAATGGTATGATGGGGAGAAACCTTCTAAAACATAAAGTACAGTAGATTTAATCAGAACAGAAAACCACTAGTGTAATGAATAAACTTTATTTGTTCTTGACTTAAAAACAAACAAACAAACAACACAATAAAACTTAAGAAATTACAGTTTTTCTTCCAGATTTCTCTGTATATAGCATGTAGCTTTCACTTTTTGTCTTTTGTGGTTTTAAAAAAAGAGAATACAAATGCAGGATGCACAAAAAAATCTGCTTAAAAAAAAAAAAAGGCTTCTGTGTAATTTATCCAGGTCAGACACTGATTGCTGGTGAGGCTCCTCCTCCATCTTCTAACCAGCAGGAGGTCCAGCTGAAGTTCCTGCTCACTGGCCTCCTGTCTGGTCTGCCGCTTCCTCCGTTTGCCATCCGCATGTGTCCACCTCTCACCACCAAGAACATCAACCACTATCAGCCTCTTCTGGCTTCAGGTGGGTAGGAAAGCATCAAGACAAGGCCTGTTGTGAACAATTATTTCAGTAATTTATTAATTATTCTTATGATTAATTGAGTCATCAAATAAAAATGTGTCCTGTTCTGTAGTAGCTACTTAAGCTATAAAAATATGAAAGAGAAAATTAATAGTAGGAAGCCATTTTGTTCCTTTTTTTAAATAAGGAAACACTTCATTGCTTAAAATGCAGTCCTAATCAAAACTTTTTTGATTTAAACTTCTTGTCTCCTCCTTGGCGGTGCTTCTTTCTGTCCATTCATCAACAGCTCATTAGCGGAAGTAAGATTGTTGTGCAAATCAAATAAGCATCTGAGCAGAACACAACACGCTGAATGGCAAAACATAATTTAACGAAGACATGAGGCAGATAATTTGCCTCCAGGAATTTTACAAATCAAGGTCCTCAAATTTGAATGAATTGTTACAACACTATATCAGACCCACATCCACACACACATCTGTATCTTTTAGATAAAGTATAGCCAGAGACAAGAAAAAAAAGACTATTAAACCTCACTGGAGTTTCTCATTGTATCAGATGTCATATGGGAGTTTAAGCAGGTTGGGTTTGTTGATCGGTGAAGTTAATGTGTTATTTCCTGCAACAGATCACTCTGCACCATTCAGCGAGCCTAAAACAGTTGGATTGTGTAACTTTTTCTCTGATCAAACATACATTTAGATGTCGTGACGATAAGAAACTCTGGGTCATGTTTCTTATGTGCTTCTCTATTTCTGTTTTCTGATCACAGGCACCAGCAATGGGTCTGTACTGGTGTACAACCTGACCAGTGGTCTTCTGCACAAAGAACTCAGTGTACACTCTTGTGAAGTCAGGTAAAATCTTTGTTATTTATCCAGAGTCCCACCACCGCAAGCCAGTGGTGAAAAAGCATATGGAGTTATTTTACATTTTCAATTTTGCTCAGTTTGGTTTATTTGTATCGCACCATTTCACAATGCAGGTAATCTCAAAAGACTTTACAAGACAAATGAATTCAGAACCGATAACTTATAATTAAATTCTAAAACCTAACTTTTTACTGATCTTTTAGTAAAGTTGGTAAAAATAAGCTCGTTATCTACATGCAGTAAATTGCATTGAGTCATTGACTTTGCAGCAATTACTCATTCTCAGCATGGAGGTGTTGTCAGGGCAACGCAACCCCTCTGTTTTATCAGGAAGAAACTTGAAGTGGAACCAGGTTCACCATGAGGCTAACTGAGCAGAAATGAGTCCCTGAGAAAATACAGAAGAATTGATTCAGATGCACTTCTTATTAGAAAGGAAAGCAGGTTATGCTAAGCTAATATTAGCCAGCTCTATCCCCACCTGCTCAAAGAAGCACCGAAGAATCAAATTGTCTTTATATGGTGGCTTTTCTTCTACAGGGGGCTCGAATGGGTGAGTCTGACCAGCTTCCTGTCTTTTGCCACTTCTTCCCCCAACAACATGGGCCTTGTGCGAAACGAGCTGCAGCATGTTGACCTTCCTACTGGTAAGCAACACACAGCGTGTAGCTAAGCCTTGAATTTCCACCTTTGATTTCTTTATTCTAAACTTAAAATAAAAGTAATAATAACTCAAAGCTTTGTCTCCTTATTTCTATTTGTGGTGTATAATAAAGCTGCATGAGTAGATATTGAAGTGGATTCTTCAAATCTCACCTGTTCAGTGTTTGGCTTAATAATAAGAGTTTAAAAGGGAGTTGCTATGGCAATGTTTCTTTCATGTGCACATCATAACTTTACAAGCTTAAACTGTCAAGCTTCTGTCTCTCTTTCTGTCCGTGTGTTATGAGGTCTAGCGAGCAAGGTCCCTCTACACTATACAGAAGATGGGCATACCTTTTAGGAAAATTTAATTTCTATATTCTAAGTTAATCTCTGGGTTGCAAAAAGTTGTATATAATAATCATTACTCAAAATTAAAACAAATACATGAATAGTATCACTATGTAGTGAATCTACATTTTGTATTTTTTACTTGAAATACTTAGAAAAAAAATGTTCAAATTTATTAAGTAACTACTACAGATCTAGCAAATCTTTCAGTTTTTGTGCACCTATTATAATCCTCAGGGAACCAGGTAATACACCCCAGGAAAATCTTCAACTTTAACATTTAAACAAGCTGCTTTCCAAATTGTCTTTTGCAGAATCAAATCAGGAAATGTAGTATTGCACCCCTGAATGATGTTCTTGTTTTGTTGAAAAGGCCATCTTGATGCTTTCAATAATTGGGACTTTTGTGGATGAAAAGCTGCCGAAGCGGAGAAAGAATCACAGCAAGTTGCAGATTAAATTGCACTCGTTTCCCTTGCAGCTTCAGCAAGAGAGAAATAGCAGAAAAAACTGTTTCATAAGAAAAATTAGATTAATCAATTGTTTTAGATGTATGAGGAAACATTGTTTGTTCTTCCCTCAGTAGCTTCTCTTTAACACACACTCTTAATCTCATTATCTGTCTTTCTTCTCTCTTTCTGTCTGTGTGTTTTAGGCCGATGCTTTGCATTCAGAGGTGAGCGAGGGAACGATGAGCCGCCCATCGAAATGATTAAAGTGTCTCATCTCAAGTAAGTGTTAACCTCCTCCCAATTGAAACTAAACAAATAACTAGCTAATACACATACATTAGAATTTCATAGTATAAAGAAGAAAGTTTGGCTGACTAAGAGGTTTCCGTTCAAAAGCAACAAATAAGTTTAATTAGTGCATCTTAAACTTCAGGTTTAATAAAGTCTTATAGAGAAAAGTGTAGAATTGCCTGCTGAATGGTCAAAACTCTGCTAAAGTCCGATTGTGTAAGAGGATTGTAAACTAAAGCACAACCATAAATCTCCAATAAAAGGATTTAAAGAAAATTAATTAAAGTATTCTGAGCATTGAAGTGCAAACATGTGATTGGACTGCTTTGGTAGAGCATAAGAGAGCTACAAGACTTCAGCCCTTAGTGAGATGAAGCAACATCGTGAAGCATAACTCCTTTTCAGAAAAGGGAAAAACTACTAAGGTCAATTACTTGGAGTTCTTGCAACAGAAGGTGTTTCTATATGTTGTAAATAAAGACAAGTTCCAGCAACTTGTCTTATTATATTGTTAATGCATCACAAGTAAGGAAACTGTGTAGTACAAGGATTCACTTCTTTCCATCTAAAGCATTAAATAGAAAACATATATTTTTTTAAGACATTTAGTTTTTGTTTTTAAATATCTGTCATTTAAGGTTAGAGATGTATATGTGTGTTTGTCCTCCTCAGGCAGTACCTGGTGGTGGTGTTCAGAGACAAACCCTTGGAGCTGTGGGACATCAGGACAGGGACACTTCTTCGAGAAATGGCCAAGAACTTTCCCACTGTCACTGCGCTGGTACCACAGTTTTGCATTTTAGTGAAATCTGGATCATTTTCCTATTCTGACAGTTTTATGTTAAAGTAGCACTAAAACATAACTGAAGTTATGTTTTAGTTTTAAGTATTGTAGATGCTTCTGTGGGAAGAAAAAGTGTAAATTATCATCCTTTCTTTTTTCATGTTTAATAATTAAAACCTGAATTCATCATTCCATCAATCCATAGCTTCCTCTTATTAATAAAAATATTTAATCTCATTATTATTAATATTACCAAAACATAATTTACAGCAATTCAGTTGTGAAAATGGTCACTGCTAGTTTGAAGAAATGTTCTGAAAAAGAAAATGATTAAAAATTGAGATTCAAGATAAGTACAAAAAAACAACTTGATGGCATACATCTGATAGTGTTATTAGAGACTTGAGACCTGATGGTGTGTGTTTTAACAGGAATGGTCTCCCTCCCACAACCTGAAGAGTCTGAAGAAAAAGCAGATGGCAGCAAGGGAGGCCATGGCCAGGCAGACCGTGTCAGATGCAGAGCAGAGCAGTGTTGAGTCCTCAGTCATCAGGTAAGAGTTGAAAGTTCATCAGTTTGTTCTTGATTTTTATTTGGTTAGAACAGCTTCAGACTAAATCAATGAAATTAACTTGAAACTACAGCCAGTCTGCTAGCGTAATAATAAGCGGAATTGATTTCGTTTAAACATATATACACTCGTATTCAATAAATTAGAATATAAATCCCGATGAGTCTCGTTTGTCAGATTAAAAGTACCTTTTGAAAATAACATTTAAGCAGGTATTAAACATACGTTTTATTAAGGATACATTTTTGTTTTTAAAAGTTTTATTTTTTCATTGGTCTGATGTAATGTTTAATTTTAAATAGTATGTTTTCATTATCTGTAAGTGGAAAATCATTATATTTAACAGAAATAAAAGCTTTCAAGCATTGCAGTTAGTATCATAATTACTTAGATAGACCACAAGTTATAGGTGTGGATATTGAGTGCAGGCAAAGAGGGAAGTGCAAAAATAGATGTGTGTTTATGCTTAACAAATATGATAATAAATTATTACTCTTGATTTCTGGACTGCAGTACCAAAAAGCCTTTTTTTTAAACTGCAAAATCACAGCTTTATTTCATCCTTACTCCCCTACAGTCTCCTGCAAGATGCTGAGAGCAAATCAGAGACCAGCCAGGCCATCTCTGCCAGGGAGCACTTTGTGTTCACAGACACTGATGGCCAGGTCTATCACATCACCGTGGAGGGCAACACAGTGAAAGATGGAGCACGGATCCCTCCTGACGTGAGTCGTAACATTTTTTATTTGTCACTCCAGGTCTCTTCCTAGCTTCATATCTGATCTTTACTACAAGTTTTTCAAGCCGCTATCAATAAGTCTTCTGCTTTTGTCACTGCTTGTGTTGTGTGCTCTCTTGCTATGTCTTTTAATAGTTACTTTGTCTTTCTGATGTGACACACACTTCACTGTGCACTGGAAATTTAAAAGCTAGTTTTTCTTAATGCTTTGTTTATGAAAATTAAAAAAGAATCCTGAAAAAATAACAGATAGGATTCTAAAACTAAGTTCTGGTTTAACATCTTTCATGTGTTTTGTTAAGTTTGCTTAGTAAAACTTTTGGATATGCATCTTGAAGCTCTGGGTAAACTTTTGTGCTTCCTTTGTTGCAGGGTAGCATGGGCAGCATCGCCTGCATTGCCTGGAAAGGCGACACCTTGGTGCTTGGAGATGTGGATGGCAACCTTAACTTCTGGGACCTAAAAGCTCGTTTGTCAAGGTAAAACAAAGAAAAAAGTCCCAGATGTTTGGTAGTAAATGACAGTTTTACTCTGCATCTCATGTTTTCCATTGTGAGGAATGAATCCTTTCTGGCACCCTGGCTGTCCGAGTATGTTACCAGTGCAGATAACTCTGCTAGTAAATCCTCTATCATCTTTCAAATGAAACACTTTTGCAGATTTTTAAGAAATTTTTTGAATAGGACAGACTTTTTGTACAATACATTTTGTACAAAAAGTGGCATACAAACTCTTTCTCCTTGTCAATTTCTCTCTTTTTTTGTTATTCATTTATGTTTAAAGAGGTAGGAGGACTAATTCAATATGTGAAACTGATTTTTCTCAGGGGGATACCGACACATCGGGGCTGGGTGAAGAAGATCCGTTTTGCTCCTGGTAAGGGGAACCAAAAGCTGCTTGTCATGTACACAGACGGAGCAGAAGTCTGGGACACCAAAGAGGTAAGGCCCTGTTTACACTTATCACAATACAACTGAAACAACATTGGGATTAACTGCTTGATTATTAACTTTGGACCATATAAAGTCAGTTTCCATGGTGCTGAACATAGTGAAAAAGTATTTGCCCTCCTTACTGGTGTCAAAACTCAAATTTCAAATGATTTATTTTATTAACTGAAAAAAAGCTACAATGGTGAAAGTGATTAAATAAATAACATTTTAATGTATTCTTAATAAATTAAAAATACATTTAATTTTTATGTTTCTAATTCTTTTAAGGTCCAAATGGTCAGCAGTATGAGGTTTGGACGCAATGTGAACTACCGCATCCTAGACATCGACTGGTGCACATCAGATAAAGTTGTGTTGGCTTCGGACGATGGCTGCATCCGAGTGTTGGAGATGGCCATGAAGTCGGCCAGTTACCGCATGGATGAGCAGGACCTGACTGGTGAGCAAGCAAATACTAGGGGAAGAAATGAAGTTGAACTGTTTAAAAGGAGGATTTGGTCATTCAGGACCCAGCCGCACTTCACATTATGACACATTTTGGTACTTTAATGGATTAACATCTCCTTCCTTTTTCTCACAGACCCGGTGTGGTGTCCTTACCTGCTGCTACCCCGGGCTGCCCTCACTCTTAAATCTTTCCTTCTCCTGCAGCCCTGGTCAGGGACCTTCACTATGGATATCACTCAGGTGTAAGTCTCTGTGGCTAAATACACTATCATCATCATCATATAAATCAGGAATGTCATTTACAGCCCTCTGAGTGATTTTTGTACAATCCGTGATTCTATAATAAAGCAATTTTCACTGCAATCACTGGCAGTATGCAAATAGACACTACTTTTATGTTTTAGGAAGACATTTTCACAGAGAAGTTAAATCTTCAAACAAAATATTTTTTAGGTTTCCACAGCACAAACATCGACACTTACACAAAAACAAACATGGGTGGAAGACAAAAAAAAAGTCCAATAACAGTTGTGCAAGACTGTATGCTATTTAATGTAGCCTTTTAGTTTATTATTGAGCAGATAATAGCAGAGCAAGCACAAGAAGTTAAGTTTTAAATTTTTATGTAGAAAAATAGCATTTTTGTGGCTCCACCAAGAGCTTTCAAGTTGAAGGTTTTGGGCCCTCTTGGTAAAAAGTTTGGAAACCACTGATGAAAACTCAGAGACGAAAATTCTTTCTGGGTGACTTGTTTTGGTTCAACTTTGTTTTAAATTGGTATTGTAGTCCATTTTAATGCTCCACACTTTACACTGTTTTGAGCTGTAATGGTAACATTTTCATCAAAATAAAAAGGGAAAATATAAATCGGATAAAGAAGAAATTTCCTTAGAATTTAATCTGATCATTAAAAAAGCTTACATGTCAGCATAAAGTCCAACTGAATCTATTTATTTCTTTTTTCCCCTCTGGCAGCTTCCTAAATGCTGAGTGCATTATTATGTTTCAGTTTTATTATTCACAGATGATCAGGGAACTACTTGACCTCAGCATATCTATTAGTCTTTGATTGTGATCGACTCCACTGTCAGGTTTCCGTTCGTTATGATTATGCAGCATTATCCTCAGTAAAACACCAAGATAACCATTTTACTTTCTTTGATCTCCCCACTTTAGAGATTACAGTGAAAAAGTGGAGATTAAAGGCCTGATCCAGGAGCAGCTCAATTCACTGTCGAAGTAAGTTTTATTTGTCCTTTTTGTGGATTTTAAAGGCTCGTACAATTGCTAACATACTAGACTATTTAACTTTTGGCTCAAAGTTACAAACACTAAATGTCCATAATTTTGTGCTTTTATTGGTTTGTTTTTTTTTTTGGGTCAAATGGTTATACAAAAAGTGGCCTAAATGGTTTTTAAGAACAAGAACTTGGTGCTGAACCTGGCTTAAAAATATACATACACCCCCCCTAACATTTGGATTGACGATAAAAACAGCCTCTCCGGTACTGCTGCTCTGCTGAATCTGTGTCTGGTTTTCCAGTGATATGAAGAGTGTGCTTCAGGACTCAGAGCTGAGTATTCTGCAGCGCTGCCTCCTGGTGTCACGGTGGGTTCGACCTCTTTGTAAAGTCTTTGTTAATGTTCAGAATGTACTATGTTAAATGATTCTAAGGGAAGAATAAGTTAAAGGAAGTTATAGGAGCTCAAATCGTTGGTGAGCATATTACTAAGAAAATAAAGTTCCTTGTAAAACAGAAGAATCCTTCAGAGAGAGTTTTTCCTCTCTTGAACGTGTCTGACATGTTGTGGTTGACTAGGTTGTTCGGGGATGAGTCCGACCTTAACTTCTGGACAGTGGCGTCCCACTACCTGCAGCTGTTTGCCCAGGCTCGCCAGCTAAGCGTGACCGCTGAAGGGGGGGGTGAAGAAACCCAGCCGCCGTCTCAGAACCACCTGGACATTTGCCATGACGTTTTGTGTGAGAGTTCTTACTTCCAGGTCAGTAAAAGGAGAGGCACATTAGGTAGTTTTACTTGTTTCTTCATCTCCCATTAAGAAAAGATCCCAAATCCCACTGAAAGACATTGAAGTTTGCAATAATGAAGTAACATGTTAAAATGTTAGAGATATATGTTTTCTGCAAAGTTTTGTAGTTTCCTCTGTTGTCTCACTGAGTTCATGACTCATTTCTTCACATTTCTCCGACTCATAAACATTTTAAAATTGATATTTGGAGGTCATCTTCTCCACCTGATTCACTCAACAGAAGTTCCAGCTGGATCGAGTTCACTTGCAGGAGGTGAAGCGGTCCAGTTATGAACACACCAAGAAATGTGCTGACCAGCTCCTCCTGCTGGGTCAGGTAAGTACAACAGGATCCCATCACCTAAACCAGCAGTTCTCAGGCTTCATGGTTACCGGGCTGAGTCTGAATCTAAACTAAGGGTAAAATCTTTTTAATGAATTTACTTATAGCTGACCGGCAAAAAAAAACGGCACTACGTTTACAGTTTGTTATTGAACCTAAGCTGCTCTGAACGTTATGGGACACTTCAACTCCAACTTGAGTAGCTCAGTTACTTTTATTGCTTCATCAAATAAGTAGCCTTTGATCAGAATAAACAAAGTAAATAAATTAAACTGAAATACATTACCCAGATTTGTATACAACAGTGTATCATATTGCAAACTTAAGTTTTAAATCATAGCTCCCTAAAATGAGATATGAGGTCAAGATTGTTCTGCCTTTTGGTCAGGATGGATCAGGACTTTGAAAATTGCTAATCTACACGTTTTCATAATTTCTGCAGCAAGGCTACAGTTGCTTTTCAAGCTAACTTTTTGTGCGAGAGCCATTAAGGATTCCTATTGCTAAGTTTTTGAATCTAGATACTAAATTCTCACATAGTTTGCAACATGAGCCCTGATCCGTTTTGTTTTAATCCAGCTTTAAAGAACAGTGTTCCACTTCTCAACCATGCATACACTCAAATTAATTGTAAATGGATCATAATGTGGCACATAAAGGCTTGTCCACAACCCAGCATGACCCTCCTGAGTGTGTACACCAGATTAAAATTGTGATGAAAACATATTTACCACTCACAGTTTCCAGTGCTTGCCTGCCTCAGGTGTTGTGCTTGCTCCATCTTGTTGTGTCTCTCAGACCGACCGGGCGGTGCAGTTACTGCTGGAGACGAGTGCAGATAACCCCAGCTACTACTGCGATTCTCTCAAAGCCTGCCTAGTGACCACCATCACCTCCTCGGGCCCTTCACAGTCTACAATCAAGCTAGTGGCAACCAATATGATTGCTAATGGCAAACTGGCAGGTAGTTATCATCTGTTACAACCTGTTGTCTGTTTTGTCAGTTTAAATGAGCCAAATGCAGAAAGTATGAGCCTCAGTAGTTTGTCTCTTCTTAACATATATCTGTGGACTATTTTGACTTTGTTGCAGAGGGAGTCCAGTTGTTGTGTTTGATTGACAAAGCGGCGGACGCCTGCCGCTACCTGCAGACCTATGGGGAGTGGAACCGAGCGGCATGGCTCGCTAAGGTAACTCAGCATTATGGGATCAGATGCTGATGTAGTGGGTCGACGGATGAAGAAAGTGGGTTTATTGTGTTGGATGCGATACGTAAGATGGAGCTCTTTTTAATTTGTTTCTCTGTTGTTGACCATAGTTTTAAAGGTGGGAATTTGATTTTAGTCATTTCCAGGTCTGAATAAGTATGAGCAAAGAAAATGAAAAAATGTATATATTTCCAAACTAACAATTTTAACCATCCATCCTTTTTCCATCTTTTTTCTCTTTCTTTCCATCTCTTTCTCTGTTTCTTTCTCTCTACATCTCTCTCCTTGTTTTTTTTTTCTTTTTTTGTCCTTTATCTCAATTTCTCTATCTTAAATTTAGCAAATTTGGGAAAGTATCTATCCTTACATCCTTCTCATTCTCTTTCTCTTTCTTTATCTCCTTCTGTCTTTCATTATCTTTATCTATCTATCTTAAAAATTGTAAATTTGGGGAATAAAAACCATTGGATAAAAAAAATTTACAAACTCAGTTCCTTACTCACCTTACACTCTAAACCATATTAGTGTGTTGTATGTATAGCTTTGCCTGTTGTCTGACGGTGTGAATCTCTGGGTTTCCAGGTGCGCCTGAACCCAGCAGAAGGCTCCGACGTTCTGAAGCGCTGGGCAGAACACCTGTGCTCCCCTCAGGTCAACCAGAAATCCAAAGCCATCCTGGTGCTGCTGTCCCTGGGCTGCTTTTACAAAGTGGGAGAGATGCTGCACAGGTAAGAGTTTTTGACTAAATAGAATTGATTTAAATAACTATAAATAAATAGTCAGTTAAATATCTATTTATAGTTATTTAAATAAATTGATAAACAAACTTGATTCAGTTTTTAGAAATAGGTTTTCAGGCTTTTTATAATTGGATTTATTTCCATCGTATTTTAAAATCAAAATCTCTAAATTTGTGTGTTGAGGGTCACTTCATATTATGCAGGATGTGACTTGGCCTGTACCTTTGATCAATCTGATGCTGGTACCACTCTGCCTTCCCCACAGCTCTTGCTCAGGTTTGCTTCCTGGCAACAGGAAGCTCTCTCAGAGAATCATGCACCCATTAGGGCCATAGTGTTGATGAATGCTTCATAATCACACATGAAGGCAGAGATGAGATTGGTTTATGGCTAATGTTCTAACCTCCTTCTGTGTCTTTCTTTTCTTTTCCACCTGCTGGGGCAGTATGAGGTACTTTGATCGCGCCGCCCTCTTCATTGAGGCTTGTTTGAAATCTGGGGTAATGGAGGCCAACGACTCTTCCAATATCCTTTTTTGAAATCTCACTACAGTACTCATTGGGTCTCAATGATGCTTAGGTTGCTTTCTGTTTTGCACAGGCATATTTAAGGCCAATATATACATATTGAAGCACCATTCTGATGAGTGCCTTGGAATTGTGAATTTTCTAGAGTGTTTACACATAGTGTTGTTCCCCCTTGACCCATCACTGTACATAAACTCATCGAGGCTGCGTTTCTGGACTATGCACGGCTGCTGCGTTCGCTGGGCCTGCGGGAGGGCGCCGCTCTGTGGGCGTCCCGGGCTGGCAGCGCTGGAGAGCAGCTGATGGAGGAGCTCTTCCAGGGGGAAGGAGGCGTTCCCGAAGCTGTACTTGGCGAAGACGAGGTGGAAGTGGGACTGGAGAGCACAGAGTGAGCGGGTCTCTGTCAGAACTCTATCATTATGAATGAACTCTGGATCGGCATCCGGGAGATTCATGCGGATCATCTCTGCATTGCTGAAGAGAAAAGATGCGAGGTGTTTAATCCTTGTGAGGTTTTTACTGAAAACCACCTGCGTCTGTGGCTGTGATGAGGTTGAGGTGATGTAAACGGTCTGTGTGTGTGCGCGTTTGTGTTCATGTGTAAATGCATGTAACGGCCCAAGAAGAAACACACTTTGTGTCCCCATCACCTCTTTGTCACTCCATGTTGCTTCCATTTAAATCCCTGAATGTTTGTTTTACAAATACCGTGCCGGTATTGGTGATTTCAGAGTACTACTGTAGCTCTATGGGTGTCACTGAAAAAAATTATCTCTGTCCTTTTGAACATGTGTTGTAGTGGTGCCCCATGGGTGACTTTCTTGATTAAAGAATTGCACTTTTAATTTTACACCTAAGACTTTATAATTTGATTGGAGAACTTGCCTTAACTGGCCATGTGATTATGCACAAATACACAAAAGCAACTTGTTCTTTGAGTCACTCAACAAAACCTCCTGGCATTTCCTGATTTATCAGTTTGAAATGAGAACTGTCACCATAGTTATGACGTGAATTAGACACATGGTGTATCTTAATCCATTCCAGTTATCTTTTAGGATTAAAAGTGATCTTTTTGGCTGTTTCCATGGAGACTTGCAACAGTTTGCCATCTGTGTTTTTGATGTTACGGTAATGAAGTTTTCTACAAACAGAGCTATCAAGCTGTTAATCAGACCTCTGAAACGTATAACCAGTCTGTGCTGCTCCCACAATCAAAAAACCTGGCTTTCTGAAATAATCCCTTGCATTTGTTCATTCACCTTAGACTTTTTAGATTTTTGTCATCTTACAACCACAAAATTAATTGCAGTTTATTGGGATTATACATCACAGAGTAACACAAAGTAGCACATGATTGTGAAAAGGAACATTAAACTCAAAGTCTCTCCACCCGCTGTGCATATCCTGAGTAAAGATATCCTGCACAGTTTTCTTATCTAAAATGCTCACACTCAATTAGAAGAGAATATCTGTGGACATCTGTTTTCAAGTCTTTCATATAGATTTACCTCTGGACTTTGACAGGACCATTTTGACACATGACTTGTTAGTGATCACCAGCTAGAAGGGGGCACTCTTGTCTCTTAAAATCAGTTAAACACCTCCAGCACTTTGTGATAATACCAGGAAGATCTTTTCAGTATTATTGCTGATACTCTGTGAATTCCAAGCTGAACTTCCACCCCCGTCCAAAGCTTCGTGAAGCCTCTAGTAGGTTTTCTCCTTATTTATTCGACTCAATCATCTGTGATCAGCTTCCCACAGCATGATGCTGCCACCACCAAATTTCACTGTGGGGTAGGTGTGTTCAGGGTGATGTGCAGTGTGTTTTCTGCCTGACAAGTAACTTCTGAAGTCGACTGGTTCTGATTTGTGCAAATATTTTTGCCTTCCACACAATTATGCACTATTTACATGCTACTCTGTCATATAAAATCCCAATAAAATACATTACAGTTTGTGGTGATAATACAACAACAACAAAAACAGTATAAGGGGTGGGAATACTTTTATATTGCCATCCGTTCTTCGCTCTCCTGCCTGGTTCTTTACATGCTAAATATATCCTGAAGATCCAAGCCATCAGTGTAATGTTGCAAAGATTTTAGAGTTAGTGATTTAAAAAAGCAAACAAACAAAAAGCAGATTCTTACTTTTAGTATTGATGTGTTTCATAAACACACCAGTGGTGTTTCATGTAATCCGTGCTACTGTAAAAAACTGAAACAGTGATGCTATGGTAACCCACGTCTACTGACAGCTTCGCTAACATACATGGAGGACTCGCGATTAACTGTAGTGTATCTTACTCTCTGTGAACGCATCGTGGAGACGTGTACTGGTCTTCTTATCCATTTGACATGTTTAACAATATTTTGCTGCTTTTCTTTATATGTACAATGAAATTATACTGTTGAAAATCCTGGCATGTAGACATGTCTTTAACTGTATATTTTCTAAGACAAATCCTTAATGTTTATCTTTTTTTCTTTGTCTATTGTTAAAACCGTGATTCTGAAACTTTATGGCAAGATAAAGAATATATGTGTATATGAATGGTAATAAAAAATGTGTTCAAGGTTTTTTTTTCTCTCTCTCACTTATATGAATGTTGACACTAGAGGGCACTCTTGTCTCTTGAAGTCAGTTAAACACCTCTAGCATTTTGTGGTAATACCAGAAAGGTCCTTTCAGTATTACTGCTGTGAATTCCAACCCAGGTAGGCTGAATTTTAATGTTTGCTCATTTATCAACCTGTCCTTGAAGTGAATTAGTCCCAGCGTGAGCCACTTCCGCAGTTAATTAACTTCTTTTCTGCTCAGGAGGCCGACCAACAGCTGGCCTCAGCTCGCTGCCCAGGTCTAACCGTTTTCTCCCTTTTCATCGCCTTGGATTTATTCTTCGATCTGTATTCTCCTTCTCTTCCTTGTCCCTCCAGAAAAGAAAAAAAAAAAAAACTCAACACAAAGAGAAGAAAAACTGTCTGGAACATACAAGGCTCCCAAACGACTTGTTTGTGCTCCTTTTAATGGCTTGATGAATAACTGCCGGAGAGCTGTTACAGCCAGATCATCTGTATGCATGCAGGGCCTCGCTGCAGGTTTTCTCCTACAACCACCCTGCTACCTAAAACAGCAACTCCGATCCAGCTGACCTGACTTTATAGCTCCCTTTTCCAACTTACTTGCTACTTTTCTACTTTTTTTGCACCTAAATGCAACCTGGCAGACTTATGCCTTCACCGGACCTCCTCCATTGATTTCCTTGAAGGCACTGCTTGGCCCCTTCTGAAACTGGAATTAAAGCATACAGGTCCTGAGACCCAAGGCTGTGAGAAGCACTTAAAGGGCTCTGGTCTGTTTCATGCACAGGTTGAAAATCAGCAGCAGACACCAGTAATTATTATTGGGCTTTTTATGTTGTAGACTACTGGTACAACAGTAAATACTACATTTTCCAAGTACTTCTATTTTATTTTTTTTTTGTTTAACAGTAGTGCAACAGATCTTGAACATTTTCTGATTTTTTTTTTATGTAATTACCAGTTAGGTTGAGTGAAGGATAGTGACCTTTATTCATTTTTCCCCACGCTTTCATAAAAAATAAACTTGGAAGTTTGAAATGAACTGAAATGTTCCTAGAAGAGGAAAATCCTGAGCTTTGTCCCCAACCTGACATCAATATCCTTCATGACCCCCTTACACAAACATGCAATTAAAACTATGTGTAAGTGGATTCAACTTGTTCTCAGTTTAAATCAGCTGATCTGTGAGGACATTAGTGAAGAAACAGGATTGTGGGCAAAGATGGTATTAATCGGAGAAGATTAGCTTCTAAATGAGCTGCAGAAAGCCACAGCTCAGGAGAGAGGACCAGGACATGACATGTTCATAGTGTGATAAAGAAGTTATTTTTTATAGAAGTGTCAACAAGAAAGCCAACAGCATTCCCATTTCCCGGTTTTCACAAACCATAAATGTGGGACTTTTTAGCCTACATCTAAAAACGTTTAAATGTTTTTGAAAGATACTGTGTAAGATAATCTTCGTGATGAAGCAAACACTGCAGTGTGTGTAGAGCATGCTGGTAGCAGGTCACCATGTTCCTATGAGCGTCTTTCCCGCTTCGTTGAATCCAGGCTGGGCAGGTCTAAACCTGCTCACACAACTTTCAGAAAACCCAGCTGTTTATCTTCATTTTATGGGTTGTTCAGCAGTTTGTTTCCTAATCCTCACTCAGGATTTCCACTCAGATCTGTACTTTGTTGCTATGCAATCATTTTGTTCCCTTAAGACCTCTCTAGAGGATATTGAGTAGTTCTTGGCAGCTCTGCCCCAGGTAGTGCTTTTTTTTTTATTATTCATATCTTTTTAACTTGTGTTAAAAGTGGTGGAAATTAATACATTTTTCGCTGATCTGATGCTGAAATTATCTGTCATTTTTCTTAATTCCAGTCTGCCAAGCAGAAAGCGGAAATGGTGAAGGTCATATGAGTTCCTTACCGCTGTAAAACGTCTCCTCTCCCACATCTTGGGCTATCGCTTTGCATCACAAGGGCCCAGAGGTCCCTGTTTCATTGGAAATTCACAGCCAGCCACTCCTTCCATTGGCAAGATGTAGTTTCCCTTTCTGCTATTGGTTCAAGCTTCCTGTTTACCCAAAAGTCTTGAGACTCCAGTTGGCTGTTGAAGTGGTGCTGGGGCCCCTGCTGGGGGCTCCAGGTGATGTTTATTTTGGAAGCGTTTAGGCCCCCAGCTTTATGTGAACTCATTTAGATGAATGTCACAGTGTCCAGCAGACCATGCTCTTACGTAACCACAAAGCCACAATGATCCCATTTTAAAACAGCATTAAGTGTGGATACGGGCCTGCATGTGATATGCTGAACAACAGGATCTATGGTACATTAACGAATGATAAACGACTGGTAATAGCTGCCAGACAGGATCATTATTTTAGAAACTCCTACCTTTTTGTGTCTTGACCGTGTGTGTGTTGAGATAATCTTTTATCTGCTGTGCAGGAAGAAAAGGGAGCATTGTGTCAGGAGCATAGGGGACCCTATTATGGCTCCGCTCTCACTTTCCAAGAAATAATCACTTCACTTGATTTCATGAAATAAGAAAAATATATCTCTATATCAGGATAATAGCAGTTCATTTATTCCAGGCTATTATGAGATGTAAATAAGCTCAGAAAACTACAATGTTATTCTTCTTTTGTAAAATCGAGTACTTTTCCTGCTCTAATACTTCTCATAATTGATGTTTTTGTTCTTTAAATTACAAAAAGTAATGAACTAAATGAAAGAAATGAAACTAAATTAATACAACAAACAGTTGTGTTTAAACAATTGTGCCAAACTCTGATGGAAAAAAAAATCCTTGTTAACTTGTTTCTTGTGCAACAAAAATCACATCTTGTTCTTTTACATGAGATAAGTTGAAGATGTGATAAGAAAAGAAAAATAAAAAACAGTCCCTGTCCCTTCTTAATAAAAACATGTTTTTATTACAAAGGGATAGGAGAGCTAAACTGTTTATGAATAACTGTAAAAAAAGTTACAGTCAGAATAGCCATTTCCACCATAAATGTAACACCTCCAACAGAACTTACTGTGGCTAAACGGGTGACTGACAGCAATTCATCTTAACTTGCTAGTAAGAAAATCAAAATTAATATTGAAGAACACACTTAAATACTCTAAAATCAATCATCACAGTCTTACAGAACCTAAAATCTCAAAACATACAAAGACAAGATCAAGAGGGATTTGGAGATGTTTATAAGACGTCATGTCTTGGCTGGAGCAGGACGGGTTTTTGTAGTGCAAGGCTTTTGCAGCTCCTGCAGATACTGAAGCTCATCAGTAAATGATCCTCAGAGAACAATCGGGGAGTGCACCACAGTAAGATGACAGATGGCTCTGATTCGCACTGCATTGTGAAAGAGACATTCATGTTTCTTTAGACTGACATGCATCACATCAGTGGAAATCTCCAAACTATCTTGGAACAGGAGGCTTACCTGACACAGTGAATGCCTCATATAGCAGGAAATCCACACTGCTGAGTCAACAAACCAAAACCGACGCAGCTGAAAGATTAGATGTTGACAAAGCTTAAACTACATTCAGCCTCGCTATAGATGTATATGTTTTAATGTTTAATGACAAATGGCTTCTGCTTAAAGATTCTCTTGAGGATTTAGCATCTAAATAATGAGGCGATGAGAGGCAAGCTCAAGCAGGAGACAACATTAAGCCCACCAGTCACAAAGTAGCCAGGAGGAGACAAAAACCCAAACTTGAGATTTTATGTCTCCAAAATATAATTCTCTGTGTTTTTATTGTATTTAAATGGTGAGCCATGAGGTAATAGAGATGCCAAAGATGCCCCCTGCAACAATAAGGCCCTCTGCACTCTAATGGCCACTGTCCTTTGAGAGATTAGAGGAAGGCTGCTGTGATTATGAAGGAAATGGCCTTTTATGAGCTGCTGCTCACAAGGCCAGCTGGTCTGGGGTCTGCACAGATCAGGGTATTCCCTTTCATCAGCAGACAGTGGGAGCCAGTAGAGGAAGTAAAGGATACCTGCACTGTAGCTGACCTATTTCCTGCATACACGTGTGTTTGCGTGAGCCAGCGCTACTCGTTCTCAGCTCGCGAATGTACAGAGCGATCCCAGTTTAACTGCTCTGGCCTCTTTCCTGTGAGCGCAGAGGGACCAGCCTGCTGTGTGTGGCTCTCTCTCACCGAGCTGCCTGTTTTGGTTTCAGGTCAAGCAGACTATGTGTTTCCTCCTCGTCGTAGTCTGCAGACACACTGAAGACGTGGGTGTTAGAGAGCGGTGGGCTGATTTGCTGTGGCCCCTGCAGACCTTCTCTCCTGGGGATAAGCACGTGCTACGCTGCCATAAGAGAACCAGGATCAGGCTCAGCCTGCTCCAGTGGATCCAAAGAGGAAACATCCACATCGCTGTTCAGTTCAGAATGTAATCCATAACAGATTTACAGCATGCAGAAACTATTATCTCTGATTTATTACTGCAACTTCTGACTGGATTCACTTATTGTACTTCATAAAATATATATTTCTGGATTGGGTGCCTCAAAGACCAGAAATGCTGTTGTTGATATTAATGTGTACTGTGTACTGAATACTTTGCAGAAACCAACCTTTGCAAACAAAGTATGTGTTTGGGAGTATATATGGATGGTGAATGGAGAGTATCTTGGCACAGGATACTTAATGGATTTACAGTATATTATGTCTGAACTTTGGGTCATTCTAACACAATTATGCTCTGATCTTTCTCGTTCTGCTGCATCTCTTTCTGCATGTTTGTCCTATTGAAAGATCAACCTCTTTTGCTGCCTCTAACAGATTTAGCTATTTCTTTGAACAATGGTTTTCTTGCCACTGTCTCATAAAAGCCAGGTTTTTGGAGTGCGAAAATAATAGTTGTTCTGTCAACAGATTCTTCCTTCTGAGCATCCAGTTCCTCCAGAGTTACAATCGACCTCTTGGCTGCTTCTCTGAATAATAATCTCCACTGTTTCACTTTAGCTGGACCGCCATCTTTGTTTGTATTCAGTAGTGAAACACTCTTTAATTTCTGTGTGATAAATTGAAAATTCAGGATATTCAAAATGTGGAATATCATTTTATATCCGTACTCTACTTAAACTTCTCAATAAACATTTTCTAACAAACCTCTGAGGCCTTCACTGAACAGATGGATTTATACTGTAATTTAGTTGGAGTTTTCTGCCAATCGAGTGACTTCTGAAGGTCATCATTTTACATATTTATTAGTAAAATATTTTGAAAACTGTGCCATTTTCTTTCCAAGTCACAATTATACACTACTTTATTGGTCCTTCACATAAAATCCCAATGAAATATATTAAAGTTTGTTGCTAAAGGCATAGGAATCCTTGAGCAAGGCACAATGTCTGCTTTGGTTTATAAAAAGGACAGAACAAATTTTTGTCATTCCACTAGGGGGCAGCAGAGGCATTGGAAATGTTTGAAAACTTTGGGATGCCACACTCTTCCCACCAGTTTCCAGATGCACCTTATATATTTTGTATTACATATTTATTTTGCAAAGTTTTTATTAATTAAATGCTTCATTCAGTCAGTTGAATCATTTCCATATGTTTTTTTGCTCTCTTTTTTTTACCCTCTCTGTCCATTGCAGCTGTAGTTTACCTGTGGGACATGTATTACTTTGACAGAACATCAACCAAAAGGTGCAGGTCCATTTCTGTTTGTTTGTGCATAACGGCGCCAAGCCCCCCTCATATCTCTGGGACAATCTTTCCCCGCTGCAGCATGCTGCCTAATCTGAGAATCAGTGTGGCTGGTGATTCCATTCAGTACGTAAAACTTCCTGCGTAAGGAAAACTCTTGTCAGACACCATCCACTGAAGCCCCAGCTTGATTCGTTTGAGTAAACTTTGAGTGATATTTGATGCAGCACAGCTGGAAGAAATGCTGGCATTCTGGAAATGTATGACATCAGACTAGACAAAAGTCTAAGAGACAGGGAGAAGAAAGAGAGGTGGGATAGGGGGGACTGAAAGGTTAAAGTGATCAGGAGATGGAGTGGAGATTTGCTGGATGACAGGAGAAGTAAAAGGAAGCCTGTGTGAGGGAGGGACAGGCTGCTGACTGTGTTTTGGAAGCGTTTTGATATAATCTTTTCTGATGTGCAGGTAAAGCTGACTCCTGCATGCTGCTGCACCAGGTATGCACATGCAGGCACAAATACGTGCAAATAACATCCTCTGCACTGCCGCTCTGTGTGCGTGTGTGTACTCTGAATGCCTTGTTGCAACACAGTCTGTCTTATGAAAGAGGGAAATAAGGGAAATATTCCTTTTATTTAAGCTGTAAGGTCTCACCTTCAGTTGGGTCATCTCCAAATGTCACCATGCGATCATTAATACCAGCTTTGTTCAGCAAGATTATTCTATTATGGTATTATGGTAATGTAGGACTCACCTGTCTTTCCACTTCCATAAAAAGGTTCAGGACCACACACTACAGCACATCTATTTTTCTTTATATTTTAAGAAGACTCAGGTTATTGTTTGTGGTGTCATGTGTCATACATTACATAAATGCAGTGATCTTTATTTTTTTTTTTTTACTTAGATATTGTAATAGGCCAACACTAAAAATTGCTTTGCACATTTTTCTTTACAAAATACAAATCTTCATCGGGTTGAACAGACAGGGGATGATTTCTTCTGGAAGATGTGCATTATTATTATTTTTGGCACACATAGTTCTTTTCATGTTGACCAGAGAGTTCAGCTTTGTTTTCAGTGGACCAGAGCAGGAATGTGATTGTATATCAATATGGAATTAAATCACGATATTTTGTAGCATTACTTGCAGTAATGATAAAAGTTATGAACAAGATATCTTAAGATGGATTAGTCTTTTTTTCATAGCTAGCAATACACATCAAGCTCCACTTTGTATTATTTAGGGGTGTATCCAAGAATACTTAGGGGTTTTTGGAGGATGCTGGACATATGCACACCATGCTCTTAATATTTAAAAATATTTTATTCACCTTTGCACTTCATAATTACACAATCTTTTTACTGGTTCTGAGAGAGAGTAAAGGGAATTAATTATTTTGTGAGGCAACATAAGAATATTTAAATAGCTAATTCGGTTCCCTGGAAATCAGCTTTCATACTTTTATCCCTGTGTTCATGATCCTCTAACAAACCTCTGAGCCGTTCACAGAACACCTGGAATTATGCCGAGATCACATATCACACAGGGAGTCCATTTACTAATTAGATGATTTCTCAAGGTACTTGGTTTCACTGGATTTTATTTAAAAGTATCTGATTATAATTGAGCTAAACAGATGTGCAAACCAGACGTTTCTGATTTCTATGTGAAAAAAAATATGACAGTCCTGAGACATTTACCTTCTATTTTTGAATACTTTTGAAAAGCATGAAGTTTGTGATATGTTGAAAGCCTAGTATTTGTCTAAACTCTGTTGATCCTGCAGGATAAATTTTATAGTGGCTAGTCCATCAGCTTGTGGGTAGATGCAAAGACTAACATTTGGAGAAAAATGATGAAGAAGCAGAAAATATATATGATTGTTTTTCAAGTCTGTGAAGCAAATATACAAATTAATTCAAAGGAAAGCATTTTCAGCTCTTTGCAATGCTATTTTTAAACGATTGGCAAAACCATAAACTTGATTAATTCAGGGCCATCCTTAGATGCGGTACCTAATGTTCGTGTGTAATCACTTTTCCTGATTCCTATAATTTAGAGTAGCAGGAAAAGGCAGACCAAGAGGCTGTGTAAAATTAGATAAAGATGCCACGATGTTCTGCCTGACTAGGATAAATTTCAGTGCGGAAAATAGCATCAGAGATTTGGAAAGATTTGGAAATCATCTGTGGTACTTCTTTAGTCACTGGAATGCCCTCTGGGAAAAGGTTTACTGTGCAGTCCCATGCTGAGAAGAAGGAGGTGATGGCTGCCAGAGCAGGCCTTTGGGCCATGCAATGACTTGGTGCATATCCAGTAGTGTTCTCTCCACCGAGATTGTTCTGTCTCCCCTTTGGGCACCACATCAGTTTTACCCAGCGGCCCCATCAGAGCCCCTAATCCCTGCGGCCTGGGAACAGCTCCAACTTGCAGTTTCTTAAAATGCCTCAGTTTGTTCATTATTAGATGCTATGAAATACACTTACGAACATATGGTTGGGGAACTGAATGGCAACTGGCAAATAGGGCAGTGATAAATCTGAAATAATGAAACAGGGCTCTAAGTGGAACCAGGAGGGCTCTGCTGACCCATAATCAGGGAAACTTGATAGGCCTGGGTCTACCAGGAAAACCCGATTCACCACAATATGGAGCGCCCTGGTACTCTACCACCATCCCAGCTTTATACTGGGACAATAAGCTGGTTGAGCATGATAGAAATTCATCATTTATCTTTCATGAATAACTGCAATGAAGATCTGAAGTCCACATTTACTGGGACTCTTGGTAACGCTGTGTGATAAAAAAATTCATCATTGTTTATGATAGCAGCATAAAATCAAACTGAAATATTTTAGAAACTTTTCAACTTTAATTTGAGTACATAAATGCAGATAGGGAAAATACCATAATCAGAAACAATTGTTTTAACAAAATGAACTGTGACACAGTTGTTGGTAAAGCAAGGCAACTTCATTTGTATAACATCATTCACACATGAAAGAGATTTGCAAGAATAAAGGTAACATAGATGAAGAAAATTTAATTAAAGACACAAAATATAAGAGTTACACAAAGAGACAGAAATAAATGATACTACAGATTCAGTTTTTGTTTTCAGGCTGCTGATGCAGAAGTACAGCAAACATCATCAGCAGACGGATGTTAAGAAATCTTTTAATATTCCGCAATCTGAGAATGTGAAACTGCAAAATACTGAATAAAAGTAGCCTGAGAGTGAAGCCTTGAGGAACCCATGTTAGACCTTTGTTCACTCAGATTAAGTAAAATCCAACAATAGATGTCCAATTTAAGGACATGTATTGTCCTTAAATTGGACAATAGTCAGTACCAGACAACACTATCCCCTTTGCAGATCTTTCTATCAGGATTTTAAGACCAACTACATCGAATGCAACACTGAGGTCTTGTTTTAGATACATCACTGTTAAGATGTATACTATTAAACGTCCTAATTGTATACACTTAACTTTACAATGCAGTCTCAGTGCTGTAGTGTGGTGGAACATCTGTCTGGACGCACTGAAGAAATTAATTTTGTAATCATAAAGGAGTAGACTGCTTTTGTACGGATATTTGCCAAAAACCCTATAGGATTACGATACATCCATATTAGACATTGTTAAAAAAAAAGGTTTGATCACCAGAGTTTTATGGGCCTGACAAAAAATTACTTGGGTGAAAGAAAGAACTGGTCATTTGGTAAGATTTCCTGTGAAGTAATTTTTACCTGACACATTTATGTCACTTATTGAAAGTGTTTAGGGTCTTTAACCATTGGCAGTAGGCCTGAAATATCTTTAACAGAGGGGGCAATGCATGTGGCCAGCAATAAATATTGAGCGAATGTAACAGTAAGCAGAAATAGAGCAAACAAAACAACTCATTAAATGATATCACTGCAAGCCAAATGACAAATATTGTAAACCAAGACAGGGTCTCTGCTGTCGTCATGGTAAGAATCCTCTTTTCTTCTGTCTGTTCATGAATTAAATACAGACAGGATAATAAGGATTTATATATCTATAAAAGGAGCTTTGTGTTTAATTTCCTGCATGTGTCACAGCTTTGAGTGCATTTTTCTATGAGGGGCCCTCCTGGCTCTGCAGCCACAGGAGGGATGGATCTCTGTTGCCAGAATAAAGCATGGTGGCTCTAAAAACAATATAAATTCCAAACTGCTAACATAAAATATTTGGTTTGATTGGTGTTTTCTTGCATACATGTGCATGTGAATGGATTTTCAAAGGAAGCGCGTTATATGAGTGCAATATGTTGGAAAGAAGGAGGTAAAGTAGAGAATGAATAACCCTGTTACAGAGAGGCCTCCTAATAAAGTGGATGCAAGGAAGGGGGGCAAAAAGCATGCGTCTCGTCTTTCGCCCCCTTCGTCGTGGGTTGTCATCGAGGGTGAATTAGTTTTATGCCAAAAGGGCTGTAGCCAATAAAAGCCCATGCAGTGGTCAAGCTCTTCCCATATGAACCCCCTCCCTGGTCCTGACAGTGGAAATTGCAATGGCCATGGTTTAGTAGACGCATGCGGCTCGAGTTTCAGTTCTTTTGAACTTTTCATCGTCAATAAATTGCTAGATCAAGCAGATTAGCTAAGTGTGTTTTGGCTTCTCTTCAGAACTTAGTGACCTTGTTTTAGGAGTGTATACAGTCGCAGTTAGAAGTTTACAAACACTCATCATTGGTATGATTGTTATTAATTTTTGGGATTTTAAATTACATACTTGAATGTTTTTTGGGGGGGATGTAGTTATTGTAAAACAGATTCAGTTTCACTATAACTTTAGAAACAATAATCGGGTGCATACATTGGAATTTACTGTGCTTTTCTTTGATCTAAACAGGGTCAAATTATGCATACAAGATATATATATATACATCTCATTAATGTTTGGTTAGAAATTTGCAGTGAAATAATCTTAGTCTGTCTTATCCAGTCTAAAATGAGGTTAGATCTGAATTCAGGATCATTGTCTTGTTGGAACACCCAATTGTGTCCAAGTTTCAATCATCTAGTTGTTGATTTTAGTTGAAGGTGAAACATTTGGATGTAGTTCCCTTTTTTGTTCCCCTGCTATGTTTATCAGTACATAGTAGTTTATGTAGTAGTAATTACCAAAATTTTTTGGTAATCTTTAAATTCTTCCCAAACAACCTAACTAATTTCCCTTAATCAGACCGTAACAATTTGATCAGATGGGTAAAACTTTGACAGAAGTTTAAGTTTTCCAATCGAAAAATGAGACCAGACACAGTTCAACACTGGTTTTGAGTGGATATAGGATGGCTCACATCGTGATCCTGTGGAAAATCTATTAGCTGAGCTTAAAAATTGGGTCTGTGGAAGGAAACCAGCCAATTTAAATGAAGAGTTATCAAATATCAATCCAAAAATAATAGATGGCTTACTCTGATGGCTACAAGAAGATATGGTTTCTCTGCAATTTGCTTGAGGCCATTTATTCAAATATTAGTGGGAGTGTATGCACATTTCAGCTTGTATGTATTATTCAAAATCTGTGCAAACTGGAGACAATATTCAATAACTACCAACTTCTGCACCCTATGCTTCCTTAGGCAACTAATTTATGTTTGTACTTTTTCCACCAAGTAAAAAGAATGGTTCAGATGCATCATTAAAGGCCTAAAATTAATCAGCATTTGTAGTTTTAAAAAGAACCGTTCTTTTGAGCAATCCAGTAATTAGCAATCCAAAGGATGAACTGTTTCCCTTGTAAGCAGCTTCTAATCTCCAGGGAGAGCTTGTACCTGAATTTGCTTGAATGCCTGAAATGCAATAGTCCAAACATTCATCCCAGCTACCCGGAGACATGTTACTGTCATCAGTATTTTAAAGCTTCTGTTAGTTTACTAATGCCACACTGGACAAGAACAATACATCATTATAAAGCAGCGTCTCCTGCTCTCTGTGTGTGATTTATAGTTATGTTCAACCCTGTCCCTCTCAAACATTTTTGACAGACGTGGTCGGAGAGAAAATTCCCATTCTCCGTCAAACTAACAGCTTCCACTTTATTCCAACCAGAGTAACAGATCAATTCTTCCGGCCTGCCTCTTTTTCCCAGGCTTCATCCCTGGAGGAGGGGAAGAGAAGGATGGTGTTTAAGCTGATAACCCCTCTCCATCACTCTGACACGGGGGGGAACGGAGGTGCAGCCCAGTGGAGTGGGTAACCCCAGCTTGGAGTTGGAGGATGGGGGAGATGAAGAGCAGATGCTGTAACAGCAGCGGTGAACGGCGGGAAGATAAAAAACCAGAGGGAATGATGGAACTGCAGCTTAGTTATCTGTTCAGCCAGATGTTTGACAGACCTCTTTTCTCTCTTATAATCATTTACTCTACCTCATGAAACCATTCTTACTGTGGCGCCAACCCGTTATCAGGATATCCAGGAATCCACAGATTTGTGTACATTTGGGTAATCGTAAAGGTGCATTGCTACATGCCGAGTTCATGACTCAGCTGAATTGCACAGATAAGGTTTGACATAATTCAAATTTATTAGATCAGCTTGTCTCTCACCAGTACAGACAAACACACCCTGAAGTTACAAGCAAAGATGTCCACATATATGTAGGAATTAGGGTCAACTAAATATAGATACTGATAAAACATGTTTAAATGCAGAGACACAAACACACACACACACACAGACACAAAACCAGGTGCTGTGTCCATCAATGGATGAAAATGAGCCGTCTTGCTAACTCCACATATGCATGTTACTTACATTTATTCGTGTGTATCTCTTTCCGTCATCTTTGATCAGAACCACCATGTTTCACCATGGGGATTGTGTGTTCACAGTGACTAAAACACTAAGAATAATGCGATAACTAATAGTTGAAGGCTTGTTCTGTGGATCTCTGCAGCTCCTCCAGAGCCCCTCCTCCTTCCATGTTTTGGTAGATTTGGAGTTGTGCCATACTCTTGTCATTTTCAGGTTGTAGGTTTAACAAAGCTCTGTGAAATATTTGAGATTTACTTGTCACAAATACTGGAATCTGTGCGGACGGCTGTCTGATCTGATGTCCTTTTTAGACTAACTATTTAGAGTACAAACAAACACTCCGATCTCTGTTTTTTTTTTGGTTAAAACTTTGTTTATTGAATTAGCTAGATCAGTAATTAGCACAAAAACAGAAATAGTGGCTTCACACAATTAAAATGGTCCATTCAATCATGTTAAATTCAGAAATATTTTGCTCATGTAGCGCCTATCTTCTTAAGTTTCAATGGACTGTTTGCACCTCAGCTTCCGTGTTTGGGGATAAGTGGCTCGGTTGCTTCCGATCTATTGAAAATGGCATTTTACGCTAGGTGCTTTCAGGGCTTCCCAAGGTAACAATTAATGATGTACATTGATACGAAGCTCCAAGCTGGAGAAAGGTTTTAAAATGTACGCATAAAGGGGGAAAGTGCATTGAAGGCCAAAAAAATTTAGAAATATGAATGCTTTTGCAATGCTCCATAGTTAAGTCTCATTTATTTAAACAAATTTGGCAATTATCTGTTATGAGAAAGGACAAGAAGCCCTGAGTGTATTTTGAGGAAATTCCTCATGCTCAACTGCTGCAGCAAAAACAACTTTATTTAACAATCTATTGCGGCTTTTTCTTTTTTTACTTAAACACTGGGGCACTCTGCCATGCATTGCACCGCTTGCTCAAACCAGTAATTAATTTTATGCTTCAGGTAGTACTTGTTCAAAGTTACAGAAACTTATTGTGTTCCCAAAGTATTTACAGCAAAGCTGAAGCCAAGTTTGATTTGGAAGAGGTAAGATGTGTGCTCATCTTACCTCTTGAGCATTCACCTGACATGTTGGGACAGGTGAGCTGATCAATCATAGTGCGGAATGACTGTAAGAAGGATAAATTTACAGAAACTGTACAACAACGTCTAAAGGTTGTTGAAATGGACTGTTGGGATCTGAAGATTTGGTATTATCAATTGAACCTTATTTCACTCCTTTTTTCCCCTATATATTAAAGCACTTAGAAGAAAAATAAAAATCCTGTTAGCACCTCTCCGGTAACAACTCTTCCCCGTACATTTTAACTTTAGTTACACAATTCACATTTTTTCCTAAATGACTGGAATGAAGATTTATCCTGATCCAGATGAGGTAAAATTAGGTTCTGGTTAGAAAAAAGATTTCCATCTTGAAAATCAGCCTCTGAAATGCATGGCGGATCTGTTTCCATGTAGATTTTGATGAACTGACAGAGACGTGGGGATTTGGGACCTATGGACTGCACAGCTGTTGAGGCTTGTTTGCAGATGTAGCACGCAGGCTGCACTTCCTGCTCTATAACATGTGGAGCACGACTAATACATCACAACACAAGAGGGAATCGGTAAGCTCCTTTCTGTCATTCTTTTTTTTATTTCTCATTCTCATTATTAAAACTGTGCAGGCTATTAATCAAAGCTATCAAAGAGAGGAGCTAAGAGAAAGATCCCCTGGTTCTTGTTGCTTTGAATGATGCCAGATTAACTAAACAGCAGTCAAAGTTTGTTGCAAAAGTAATTATATGAATTGTACTTTTTCACATTTTGTTGTGTTACAACCACAGATTACAGTGAATTTAAGGTACTGATGCAACTCTCTTTCCCAGAATCATGTTGGAGCCCTTGACAGCGAGCAATTACTCCATTACCATCTTGCTAAAGTGATACCTGTTCCATTTGCTTCTCTTGGTCTACACAGAACCTTTTTTCTGTATAGGTTGCTGCTGGAACTTGAATCGTCCAAAGTCTTTTGCAAACTCTAATCTCTTTACCTTCAAGGTTTCCTTGTATTTAGCTCCATGCAGCCAACCATCAATACTGCCTAACTTCTCAGCAGCTCCTCCAGAGTTACCATGGTTGCTTCTCTGATAAATGTTCTCATTCCCCGGACTGTTGGTTTAATTGGGCGGCCATGTCTTGATAGGCTTGCAGTTGTCCTTTCATTTACAGTTGGTGGCTTGAACAGATCCTACTCAGTGTTTAAAGTTCAGACATTTTATAGCTTGGCTCTGCATTTATCTTCCTTAAAGTTTTTTTTTTTTGTTATTTGGTCTTCAATACGCTATTTATTCACTAATGTTTTCTAAAAAAAACATCCGAGGCATTGGTTGCAGTTAGTTTAATTTAGATGTATCAGAGTAATCAGTGTGCTGAAAACAAGTCACAGTTTATAGATTTTTACTGGTCAAATGTTGAAAACTATGTGTTTTTTACATAAATTTTAAATAAAACATATTTAAGTATATGGTTGTAATTCAATAGATATGAATACTTTTACAAGGCTCTATATAGACTTCATTACACTTTTATTTGCAGCCATCCCTTACATTCAAACTCTCACCAACGTAACACTGACACACAAAGACTCATGTATTTTTACACCCATACCTCCCCGCCCCGCTTCTCTTAAGAAATGTTTTGCTAGAGGTAAACTTGTCAGCAGAAGTGTTTTTGAAACCCACACCAGCGGGAAAAGACTGACGGCTGTGTTTCAAGATCGGATAAATATTTAATATAGCAAAGCCAGGCCACACCAAACGAGTGGTGGCGAAAGATCAGAATGAAACAGAAAACATGTGCAAAGCTTGAATGGAGGGAAAATATATCCTGAAATATTTCATTAACATCATGCGTTTTTTTGTTTTTTTTCCTCGTTAACGTTTTTTGTTTTGTGTAAATTCATCAATTGTCAGCTTCAAAGCCTTGGCACCCAACACTTGGAGAACAAAAGACTATTTGCTTGTTGTTTTGGAGATGATCTTGCTGCCCAGGTTTTGTGCTTCTATGCGGTCGTTTGCTTCATATGCAGGAATGTGTGATGTGCAAACTTTCTTCCTTGGTTTTAAGTTATTTTTTGGGGATTTTGAATCCCTTTTTCTGGGCTACTTTGTTAAAAAAAAAGTTGCAGACTGGAATTGATATAGGTCAGAGATGCTATTATACAGCAGGACACACTCTCAACTACTTGATTTTTCTCTTCTGATAAACAGCTGATCCTACATGAGAGTCTTGTAATAGTTCTGTAAGTGGATGGGTTTCTTACTTTCTCTTTGCAGATCATACAGTACTTTTAGCTCTGTACTTTCTTACAGTTGTAATATTTCCGCAAGTTTGTTGCTCCACACATAAACCTATGTATTTGTTCGCATTTAGGAGTCTTAATGTGTCTGCTATGCTCAGTTTGGTATAGCTCGGAAATTGGGGGTGAGCACATGTTTTTAATCAGGCGATCTCTGCACCTACCAGACAATCTTACACTGTCCCTCTCTCTCTCTGCCTCAGACTTTCCCAACCACTCTCTAATTTAGAAACATTTTGACTCAAGGGCCTGCAACCAGCTGTCTGGACCTACCATAATAGCTCTTAATAACTTTGGTTATAAATAATAAAGAACCAACTAATATTTAAAAATGGCGACACAATAATAAATACAGGTTTTAGTTTTTTGAAAAACTTATTTTTCATGGAATGATTTCATTGAATTTCCAAAACAGAATGAGGGTGATACATACATTTTTTTAGATTTGTTTTTGTTGTCATCAGGTTGGAAATTGTGTTTCTCAATATGCCACAGAAGAAAATGCATCAATCATCTGTTTGCAAATGTTTAGCTTCTCTTCTTTACTTTAAAAACTTAGAAATAAAAATAAAACGGTGCTTCTCTAAAAGTGACAACAGATTTACTTTTGTAGATATTTACAAAAAAAAATAGTAGGCTGTCTTGTTTTCTAAAGGTTTCGTAACATTTGCAACTCTACCCAAGTTTTAATTAGGCAGACTTAAGGAAAGAAGGCTGCAGACCCTGGACTAACTGGATGTGGTTCACTGGTTTCACAATGTGAAACAACTGTAGCTCACAGGAGCTACAGTGAAATATTATTCCATATTTTCTTACACTTTTCAAAGCTGTGTAGGAACCCTGATCTAATTTCATTTAGAGTAACTGCTACACTGTACAGATTTTTCACCTCCATCCACTTCACTATGATGCACCACTTAATTTTTGGTTTATCACAGAATTCCAATAAAACATATTCACGTTTCTGTTTCTTAATGACAAAAATATTGACAATTTTGAGGAGTATGAACAATCTTGTGCCTTATTGTACTTAAACGTCTTCTTAGCAGTAATAAGTAACAGATGAAGTGACAAGTTCATTAAAGTTTCATTTCATGCTTGCATGGGCAGGAGGCGAAGGACAGAGACCCAACAGACGAGCGCAGACGTTTTCTGCACAGGTTTACGTATGGCCTCTGGGAGGGAAAGCACACCTGAGCCACACCTGACATTAGCCACAAAGGGGGGGCACCAGGTGCACATTAGCACTGGTAGCAGATTGTTTCCAAATAAGCCTTGTAGGTAACCTTGGAGCAAGCTGTACACACAGGCACGCAGTGTGTAAACAGTGAAAGTACATTTACAAGTCCCTATAATGAGAAATAAGACAAGACACAAGTCAAAACAGGAGCTACTGTCTCAGTCTCCTCCTTGAACTGTGCCGCTAGTCTGAATCCTGTCAAGCTATAGAAAAGCCTTACACAATTGTTGTGGAGTTGGAATTGAGCTTAATGCCTGGCAACAAATGTCAATCAGAGGTTTGTTTTCTTGGAGAGCAACCCAGAAACTTATCTGGAGTTACTGCAATTATGGCATTCAAGACCTATTAAGTAGTTAAAGTAAGTAGTCAAATGGAAACCAGGTTGCTTAACGTTTATCAAGGATTTAATATGAGAGCTGGAAAACAACACCAAGTCAAACGGAGAGCATGGTCCGATAAGGTTTGCAGAAAATTCCCAGTGGTTGCAGGATTCAGCTTGTTGGATGTTATTCAGCAGGATAATTGGAGTGGAGCCTTGCAGGCTGCTTTATGTTACTATGAAAAATGTTACACTGGTTTGGGGTGCAAAGGAAAATTCATAGTCTATAGCACAACACTACTTCTAATCCTTTGCTAAATGCATTAAATTTTTGAGCTCCACTAAGGATCATAAATACTGACATCCAAAATAGTGATTGTGATCATGCTGAGTGTCACATTTAGGGGAATTTTCCACAAAACATTTTCAGCACCTGTCCTGTGCTCCTAACACTCCCCTAATGGTGATAAATGACCCGGGTTGAGTCTGTTAGGGTCTTGTTCAAACAGGCTGCACCTATAACTCTATAGAAGTGAAATATATCTACAAGAAGGAAATGTGGCTTGAGTTGGATTTATCACTTCCACTAGTATGTATGAGTGCTCTGTGAATAGATATTATGAGTGCGGGGGAAACCAACGGAGGAGGTGTGGCAGTGTTAAATAAGGGGTTTCTTTATGGCTGTTATATATACAGTTTCTCAGTAATGAATAGGCTAAGCTATTTAGGAAGAGCTCAGATGGATGTAAATGTAACCAAAAAGTCTCATGAGGGGAAAGCATCTGAATTATGATTGTTGTTTTCTAACATTTTGTGTGATAATTGGTTGCCTGATTACGTTTATCTTTAAAGAGGAAAAGTGCTATCATTTGTTTTACATTTTTGTCTTTAATTCTTTTAATTTACCGTTCTTGTTTCACTTTGGTTTGTTACTGTAGTGCAATTCCATGTTAAGCCACTAGAGGCAACCAACTTCCCTTCTTGTAGGCTACTGTACATCCTTTGTCTCGGAATCAGTTCTCGGATCTGGAAGTAATGTCAGACTCGAGTTGAGACCAATCTATTTGCAAGTAGGATAAACAGCAGGATTTGCTAATGGTTGCAAACGGAACCCAAACACTTCTGAATATAAACAGAATGTACCATAAATGCTCATGTTGCAATGCTAATACAAGTCCAGAATTACCTTTGTAATATGCTTAGTATTTAGATTAATTGTAAGGCAGACGTTTGAAAAGAGCAATGTGTTTTGCAGTTTGTACATAAGTCCACAAACTGGTAAATGAAATAGATTTTAAGTAAGATAGTTTAGAAACAGGGTCTATTGCTGTAAGTTAACAAATACTCAATGTGACTTTTTCTGGCTCCTTGTAGACAGTCTGGTATCTAATTCTACTTTTCTTAAACCACTGTCATTTCTGGATTAAGATAAACAATCAACTCAGTTATTATCTTTGGTCAATATAAAATGATCTTAGATTTTTGTCTGTCTTCCATTGAATCAGACTGGATGCCTAATCACATCTTGCTTCTTTGGGCTCCTCATAGCTTCACTTTTTTTTCTAAGAAACTTAAATACACATATTTCTTTATTACATTTTAAGTTATGGTTTCAAGTTATTTAGCAGTTAGCTGACGCATTTCCTTTAGTGGATGGCCGTTCATGGCCGTTCTCCTGTGAACAGCCATGTTGGTCCTTCTCATGGCTGGATACTACAAACAGACTAAATCAAAAACAGACAACAAAATGGAAACACGTCTTGACAATCAAACTGACATTCAGAACCCATAGCAGCCGCATCACTTGATATCATGGCTCTGTTTGGGAAAAATGATAATTATGGTAATAGCTCTTTGAGTTGGAACAGTGTGAGATAGTGATAGTTTTTACCCACAACAGGAACTGTTGAGATCTTCATGCCAGCTTTTGGAAACCACAGAGCTTACACAACCCTGAGGATGAGAAGCAGGGGGGAAACAGAAGGAAAGGGCGAACTGGAAGAGAGAACGAGGCTCACCATAGTGTTCTGTAAAGACTTTCATATGTAATGTGCCCTGCACACTTGTTTTTCTTAGTCAAACTGACAGGTCTTGGCTGCCTCTCAAGAGAATTCAAGAAAAAAAGATCTATGAATAGAGGAACAGATCTATCAAAACAGTCTGTTGGTCTTATGTGCAGTCTAGATTGATTCAAACTTTTTTTCTCTGTAATTTAAGTGTTTCAGTCATCAGTTTTGTATCCTGACCATAACTGACTGTAATATGAAAGACAGTCCATCAAACTCTCTCACTTTAAAGCAATGTGAGTTTCAGCTGTAAAATGCATGCATATTAGGTTAACTGGTGACACTTAATAGACTGTGGAAGAATGTGGCATTTGGGTTTGTGTGTCTGTGTTGGCTGTGATGAACTGAACACCTGGGAATATTTACATAAGTAAATATACAGTCAAGGAAAGGAAAGTCTGAGATTAGATATTATCTTTTTTGTATTTAAACTTTTCAATTTACACTATGCTTAGAATTTTATGAGGGCTTGCCTGATCATCTTTAGTTGAAAGCTGAATGCCCTACACAGAGCACACGAGTGCCCGCAAGTGGTGAAATTAATGTAATTAATTGATTAATTAAAAAAGGTTTAAGTACCTTGTCATTCGGCATGACACCTCATTTGGCCAGGAAGGAGAAGCAAGATGTTTTCTACCTTGATTTATTTTATTTTTTTTCACATCTTTAAAAAAATAATTTTGCATTCTCATTTTTTTTTATGTACATATATTGATGTGCATTCTAATTTTAGATATTTGGGTTTGATTTAGCCAATCAGTTTATTCAGGTCTGAGATGCAACCCTAATGGAAAAGTTCAGAAAAAAAAAACAGAAAATGGAAAATATTTTATTTCCAGACATTTTATCCCAGCGCCATTGGTTACATTATAAACAGTTAAATTCCTTAAAGCATGCCAACCCAATAAATGTATGTTTTTATTCTGTTTATATCAATATTGCATGATTTTCCTAAGGTCTGTCTTTGGGTTTGACCATCCAACCTTCAATCCTGTCTATTTCTTACATCCATCCATTGATCTGTAAATTTATCCTTCCATTAATTTATAAGTTAAGGATGAAAGAATTGAGGCACAACAATCTACAATTCCGGAAAATTGCAGAATTTGTATATGAATGTGGATATTTAAGAGTAAAGTCTCAAATAAAGAAAATGTATCATTAGCCTTATGGCCCATGTGTCCACTTAGTTATTTCCAGGTTTTTGTGCAAGTGTCCCTAACTTCCCCCTAACTCCATACACACCTACACTGTGAGCAAGCACGCGCTGACAGTCTCCGACGTAAAACCATTGATTTTATGTTTGGTTTTTATTTTGGGGGTTTTCATGTGAGGACTGCTTGTTAACATAATACACATGTTACCAGGTTTGTGTCAAGATTTCCAATACTCCCACTGTGTAAATGGCCAGATGGTAAATCATCACAGCATCAAAGGTTAGACGTGGCCAGCCTGATGATGTAAGCAGCTGAGGCCATCCAAGCAGAATAAAGAAGTCGAGGTACATTTAAAGTCCCTTCTCTTATCTCATTGCTCATCTTTTTTTAGATGGGGTTGTTGGAGTTCATCCAAAATTGAGAACTTGGGGTAATATTTACTAGGTTAGGTAGGGGCAACCTCATAGAGCTTGACAGATGCTCTTCCAGGCAACTTTCAAGATCTGAGCATGTTCTCTAAGTCAAACACAAATTCTAAAAACTGCTTGGTGTCAGCAAACTAGCAGGGTGGCCTAATGGACAATTCTGAAAATGAAAGATAGAAAGTTTTTCCAGACCACACTTTCCTTTCTGCAAAAAAGGAACATGAACTGAAATCATCCATCAGTTTAAGACAGCTAGAGACTTTGCTTTAATTTAATTTCTGTGAAAAAAAATTCATGTAGAAGGTTTCATATTTTGTAAAAGCCACTGCTCAGCACATTGCTAGCATTAGATTTTATTTAAGGGTCTATCACAAAAAAATCATTCTAAAAACATTTACGTTTGTGGATGTAACATGACAAAGTATGGAACAGTTTAGGCCAATGAATACTTTTGCAAGGTACTGTATATTAGAACTGACATCCTGTGATGTTTGCTTAAATCCCCCAGCTGACTCGGCCCGATGCAGGAACTGCAGCAGCAGTGCAGCAGGGCCCCTGCGCTGGAGGGCAGGATCTTGTGGAACAGGAGGCAGAGCTCATAATTACCCTGAATGGCTGCAATCAGAGTCAATATGAGATAAGGCCCGGATTGCTCTCCAGATAGGCAGTTCTGCGCAATCCGGCTGTGATCGGACTGTTGACCAAAGAGGTAACAGGTGTTCATGCTCTATTCTGTTTAGATGGTCGTTCCCAGAAACCCCAAGCTTAGTTGTACCTCACACACCTTGAGCAAACACACTAAATGCTTGGATTGCTTTGCACTATATGCTTTGCTCTACGAGGGGTGAAAAATCCTGGACTATGAGACAGGCTTGTTTTTGTGTAAGAGCTGGATGATAAATTGGTAAGAACTCTTAAATGCTGGGGCAAAGGCATGTTTAACCTACTTACGTCATACCTCACTGAATTGTATTGACTTTAGTGATACAGACCTGGTTAGATAAATGTTGATGGGTTGAAAGGGTACAGCACAATCTATTTTTGATCCATTTGTTTATTGATCGCCAAGTGACATCGTTCCTCTGACAGCTCTAAATATTAATTACTAACCTCTGGAAAACATACTTCTACTTAGGCAAGTATTTCTTTTTTGCAAAAAATACATACTGTAAATGTTTGACTCCGATGGCCAAATCAAACAAAATCTTTGTTTTGATTAGGAGCCATAAATATATAAATATGCCTATAACCCCCTTGGCAAGCAGAGCCCAGCATTAATGGTTTCCAGACTGCAAAGAACCAATGAAAGAATGTTAGCAAATTCACATTTGTTATTTTAGACAGAGTGTGAGAAACAGAAGAAGAAACTGTACTTCCAAAACAAACTGTTTGTTAGGAGTTTCACCCTAATTTTTACATTTGCTTAAAGAGATAGTCCAGACATTTTCAAGACAGGCTCTATGAAAAGATTTTGAGCATTTGTAGCTTCCCTGAGTATAAATCAAAATTAGTTGTTCAGAGAGGCTGAAGCTAACAGCAAGTCCAAGATGTGCCAACACTGAAGCAAACCTCTACAGTCTTAAAACTCTAGTCTCAAAGTGGTTTCAAAAAACACTGTTTTAAAACCTTCAAATCGTTATTACGCCTGCAATGGGTGTTTGCATTGGTTAGCCAGTGATTATTTACTTGAGAAATGAAGACATTGATACAGAAGAAATGTGTCCGCCGTCCATTAGAAATGATTGTATGCAGCAAATTTTTAATGGAAAGTTTGTCTTGAAAGCAGGTTTTCAAAATAAAAGCAATACAACGGTTTATTCTCAACTATCCTGATTTATCGTTTTCATATGTCACGATGCATTTATATACATGCATTAAGCTTTTTTCAGGGTTTATTTTAAAACATCTGTCATAGTTCAACAGTACTGAAGTTCTATAAACATCTTGACCTAATCTAAAAATGAGACATAAAACAGCACACTACAAAACAAATTAGCCACATTTCTCCACATACTCAGTCATTTTGTCATGATGAAACTACTCTACAATGATGTAGCAATCAAAATGTTAAGAGGACACCTGCAGTTAGTTTGCCCCAACATTTTGTTAGCAAATAAAAAGTTTCATGAATGTTGTCTTCTCTTAGATCTCAATGTTTTCTGCTGTTAAATCCAATAGTTTCATTATCCCTGGGTAAAACACATACAGTGTATATGTGGTGGTAGAGAAATCCTTCACTTTCCTTCAATAATTTCCTCAGCGCTCATCCATGTCTCCTAAGTAGATCTTTGAAGCAATAAGGTGCTAAACAATCATTCAACATATTGCTGTTGGAAAGGTGCTTTTAACAAAAAAAAATACATCTAATGGCTAGTTGACTGGCAATAATCTATAAATATCATTCACATCTAAATCGTTATGGTCTTATAAAGACAAAATTTTGTCCACTGGAACTTGCAGAAACCCTGTACTAATGGAGTATACTCTGTGCCAATACCTTCGAAAGCCATCCAAAATGATGTGTGTGCTGGGATAATGAGGGGGGTGAGTATCAGAGGGTGAAAGTATTTGGGGGATAAGCCATTGCTAATGACAAGGAAGTCAGAAGTGGCTTTGATCTGCATGGGTCCTTTAGCACATCGAGGGAAAGCTGTATACTATACCAAGAAGACCCCTAATCTTCTTAAGGATATGCTTAACATTCCTCTTCTTCTAGGAACCCAAAAAAACACTCCATCTCTGTCTTTCTTCTTTGTGGGTGCAATTCAAAACAGTCAGCGTGCCTGCATCTCATTTATCTATCGGTTTTCAAGAAAAACCGGACAGAATATGAGGTAAACAGAGTTGTGGTTTGGTGAGATGGCAGCTCAGTTGAACGAGGGGCCCTTTTCTTGGTCACAGTGTGTTTTCGGTTTCCCCCCAGAGCTTGAGCAGGATTTTTGGTGGGTTTTGGGAAGATTTCCTCATCAATCAAAGGAATGCCGTAGCTGAATATAATCTTCAAGAGGAGATTTTTATTTCATGTTGAATAATGACGTTGTGTCTTCAACTGTCGTCACTGCAAGATGGTTTTTGCCTTGCAAGTGTTGATTCTCCCTGGATTCTTTTCACATTTTGTCATAAAACAACCATAATTTAAATTTTTTTATTTGAGTTTGTTTGATAGGCCAACACAAAACAATAGAGTCCATTCCAAATTTAACCAATGCTTAATAACTTCTCGGTTTAGATATGTTGGTTTGTTTTGGTAGAAATGGAGTTTTGTCATTCTCTTATAATATTTTCTTATGAGCTAACACTGGTTTGAATGTCTTAAAATGTCCAAAAGTTCCAGCGATTTCATGTGAAAACTGTTGCTATCGATTTGATTATTTCTAAAAAGTCGTAAATGTGTCAAGAGTGATCTAAAACATTTTTCATTGTGGCATTCAGAATAAGCACAGCAATGGAAATTACAGCAACCACACCAACCTGCTGCCTGCCTGCATACCAGTCAAGAAGAAAAGCTTAAAAAGCAACAAAGATGATGGAAAATATGGAAAGTCCTTTCCTCTGCTGGCTGGGGTGGCACTGTGACTCACCAAACAACTAAAAGAGTTCAGTTAAGTACATAGCAGGACATGTTTTCTATCAAAACTTTCCATTTGTTTTCATGCTTTTTCTTTCAATCATAAAAAAACATTCTCTCACAGCAGCTATCATAAAGCTTGAGCAGAAGACCCTTGTGTAATGAGAAAGGCAGATCGACGAAACCTTTTAGAAAGTCAAACCTCTGAGCTGAAGGAATGTGATGAAAACTGAATACTCTTCTGCCCTTTTTGCCATTAGGCCAACAGAGCTTTAGTAAGGCGCAAACCTCCGTGTCTGCACGGGCTTAGGTCTGCCCTTGGCCCCCATTTTGCAGCCAAAGCTGACACCCCTCCAGGGCACGAGGAGAGAGGAATGCACTTCAACCCTCCTCTGCTCTTTCCCTCCAGAGACTCAGAGAAGGAGGCCCCTATATGGAAAGTAACCAAGACCCCAGGCTTCAAATCCTTGCGTTTTATCCCTCACTTTACCTTCTCACCCTTTTCTACTCTCTTTTTTTTCCACTCCATTTCAGTAAAAGATGCAGTGCTGTGCAGCCTTCCAGAGGTCCACAGCAAGCTTGGCTGGGCCCCCGATAAAGTCCACACTCGGCTGCTGTGAGGGCATGCGAGCACAAACATTACGCCACTGAGTAAACGGACCCAGGGGCCCACTGCTGAGCGCTTTTGTTATTGTGGCTCAGATGCAGCCAGGTCAGAGCGGATATGGAATGCAGCTCATATGGCTGCCTTATCACTAAATCCAGCCCAGAGCCCTGTGTTAGGGACTGTTCTTGGAGGTGGTAGCATGTTAACTCCCTAGATGTTCTCTTTACATAACTTCTTCTTGATATTATATGGTATGAGGTATTTTGGCCATTTTATTTAAAGCTACAGCAGAGAAACTGGATTTTGAACTGGTCAACATCTTCTCTGAAAATGTGTTTCTGAAGGAGGAATTGATACAAAATTCTGCCAGGTGTCAGAAACTACTCAGGTAATCTATGCATTCAAAGAAATCAAGGTCAGTTAATCCATACATGAAGTTACATGTAATGAAGTGGAAACAGCACAAGGAATAAGCATTGAACATGCTGAGATTTATTTAATGGTTAGAAAATATTGTTTAGTGGGGTTGAAAGCGTCAAAACATCTAATGTATGGAGAAACTAATCCCAAGCATTTTTTATTTATGAGCAATTTTTAAGGAAATTGTTTTCAAATCTTGAAGTTTCTGGGGGCCTTTTTAATGCACTCTCATCTATGAAAGTTTTTTCATGATTTATAGTTGGAATTAAAAAACATCAACATGGTTTTTCTTCAGCAGTGAAGTCTTGTGCAATGAATGTGCTTCAAGTTTTTTTGTGCTTTCATGGAAAAACTGAACTTGCAAATTTCAAGTGTTTCTGAAGCTGTTGGGTACTTCTACTTGACTCATGAATAATACTTCTAAGAATTGTTTTTTCACTTCTCTGTCAGGCACAGTCTTGTAACTTTTTGATGCATTCTTGGTTCAGGTGTGTTGATTCATGTAAATGAAGAAGAGTGGACTGCAATGTGTAACACATCTTGAGAGCCATTTAATATTACCCATCAAGACATGCTTTTTATGTCCTATCTTGATGACATAAAAATCTATCAGTTAGGACTAAACCAACTGATTTTTTTTTCTAGTAGGAAGGAGAAATTGGTTTACTGATAAAGGTGGATTTTAGTGATTATCCTTTTTGCAGCTTCTTTCCTTTATCTCTTCAGTACTTTCCTCTTTGTTACTTAATGGTATGTGCAAAACTTGTTTTTTGGACCAATTTAATTTGAGTTAGTTGTAGACGTGGACTATTGGAATTTTTGCCAACATCTTGTATGACTTTAATGTCAATAGACCCATTAAAAATATATTAAAAACAATTTTGAAGTAATTGATATTTTTTTTCTGTTGTAAGCCTGGTCAGACAGTTATCCAAATGCCTGAAAGGTCTACAACTTATTTTAAGTTACTAATTCTCCATGAACCTGCAACCTTTTTTAAAACAGAAGTGTTGAAAAATTAAATTATCATTAGAGGTTTCAGCACCATCTAGTGACTGAATAAAATCTGAATATGGATTTGTTTGTTCTTTCTGTTTCTGTCGATCTCTGATTAATCTTAGTGGTTTCCTGGAAGCAGAGGAAAGAGGAGGACAGAGCAGATGCAGTGGATCTAGTAGGAAACATTGACTTGTTATTGTCTAAACTCTGTCAAGTGTTGTGTAGAAATCTCCTCATCTTACTGTGTTATGTTGAGTTGTCACAGAACGCTCTGGTTTGAGATATTGAATATCTCTCAATATAACTTTTAAAGTCATTATCTCAGCTGGACAATTTTATTTTCTTCCAATTCATTACAATCAAATCTCATGTTGCATTAATACAACTGCAACACATGACATGCAGTGGACTTTATGGGAACAGACTCTACAACTAAAGTACGCATTCAACCAGCATGCCATCTCATTATTTTTGCAACTTATGGGTTTTAAAGAAAGTTAATATCATTGTGGTCTTCAATATTCCTCCCACACTTATTAAAGCCGTCTGCTCTGCATCTCTGTACAGACTGTGGAGACCGGACAGCCTCATTCTGGTGTAGCCAGGCTGCTTAATAAAAACTGCTGACAGATCAGTAATTAAAGCAACACACAGCTGCCATGCTTTCTCCTATGCTGTCATTTAAAGGTGACCTTGGAATCCATGTCTGTTTGTGCCTGCAGATCTGTGCTGTGTCAGGTGTGTTTGCATTGTGGGAGTATTGATAAAATACATTTGAATAGTGTACAATATTAATGGAACATTTTGTTGCTTGAAATTTGCACAGAAAGGTTTTTTTTAATTATTTTTATGAGAAATTATAATTTAAGCATTCACTGCTTATTTTCTTCAATTTTAGGTGCTATTGTTGTGCTGTGGTTTAAATGTCTAGTAGGTTATCTGTAGTGGCTTGCAAAAGTATTCACAAATCTTGAACTTTTACACTTTTTTCACAGGATGATTACAAACTGGGAAAAAATACAAAGATACTTGTGAACCTTCAGTTTATTCTTACAGGAATATCAAATTTGCCTAACAAAACAACCTTCTGGACACATTTTATGTTAATGGCTGCCAGAAACACATTCATTTAGTTTAAGACTGCTTATTTTATTTTTAGACTTGTAAATGTTTTGCTCTTTTAATATTCAATATATTAGATCATTTGACGAACCTTTATTTTTTTTTATTGTCCCCCAGTGGCAGGTGGGAGTATACTGCTGCAATTAAAATGCCCCCCACCCCAACTTGCCTGATGTCACAACAGTTTCAGCAAAGCAAATGCTTCTCTATGCCTTAAAATATCAAGAATAATTAGTCAATTTAGAATTGTTAAACATGATTAAAACCCTCTCCAGGCAGATGTTGCAGATTTGCAGATTTGCTTGATGATTTGCTTGATCATTTTTGACTATTTTGAAAAAAGTCTGAATTGTATATTACTACCCCATATGATCATTTTCTCCAAATATCAGATTTTTCCTGCAACTAGAACTTAATTTGAGCCTGAGAGGTCTAGTGATGTAAGATTCAAATCTACCTCTCACAACCACTATATTAAAGGTACTTCCAGTCAGTGTTTGATTTCAGCTAAACATCCATCCGATTCACAAACCTTGTGAAATTACTTATAAGCCAGAGCTCTTTTATTTGTCATATGTAACATTTTAACTAGACCCACAGAGAAGAACTCTATTAAAACTTGACTTGTGGAAAGAGTCGTCTGAGCTCAACTTGCCATGTCAACATGATCCAGACTGAGTGGGATAGATACTATTGTTAGTGTTTCCTTCTTAGAGCTGTGCTAAACACTTGCCAGAACCTGCAGCAGAAATAATTCATCCTATGGCTACTGACCTCTTCAGAGTCATTAAAATGATTAATGGATGTCTGAAAAGTTAATGGAAAGGGAGCCAGGTCCAAACATAACACCCAACTTTGGGTGTGTTTAATCTCTCATCTCTCATTAAGAGAAACCCACTTGTTGTCTAAGGTTGAGTGCGTTGGAAAAGTGTTCACATCCTTGAACCTTTTCACATTTTTGGCATCACAGCCACAAACCTCAAAATATTTTATAATGACTTATGTGACAGACAGTTTAATAAAATCCAGTGCAACCAATTGCCTTTAGAATCACCTACTTAGTAAACAGAGTCCACCTGTCTGTAATTTACTCCCAGTATAAATCCAGCTGTCCTGTGAAGGCTCCAGAGGTTTGTTAGAGAACATTAATGAACAAACAGCATCATGAAGACCAGAGAACCAAGCAGCATGTCAGAGAGAATGTTGTGTAGTAGTTGAAAGCAGGATCAGGTCATAAATTAAAACCTCGGGCTTTGAACATTTCATAGAGCTCTCTTAAATCTGTCATGTGAAAATGAAGAAAGTACGGTCCAAATGCAAACCTACCAAGAAATTATCATCGACATAAGCTTACAATCTATACAAATAGTGCAGAAATAAATAAAGACAAATAGCTCTGTGGTTACTTTACACGAACTCAGGTGGCTGAATACAAATAAACAAAGACGGTTTCTTATTTTTATTTGTAGAAACATTTTTAAATGATTCATATAATCATGAAAATGTGTTAGGCTGTTTGATAAAATCCACTAAGTTTTATGGTTGCAATATGACAAAAAATGGAAAAGTTCAAATGCTATGAATACCTTTGCAAGTTACTGTAAAAGTATCGTGTTGATAAATTAGAGTTAGGAATTAAACTGTCCTTTGTGTCAGTCTAATGAAGCAGGTGTCCTTTTTTAGGAATTTCAGAAATCTTTCTTGAAGTCTTCATGTGTCTGTCATGGTTTTTTTCTGGGTAAGAGGAGGCACAGTCTGCTCCTTGTCCACTCTTGTCTCATACCACAGAAACTAGTACTGATCTTATCTCCTGCTCCTTGTTGCTCCTCTTAATGGGGAATTTAATTTAACAGGGAAGTCATCCGTTGTGTCTGAGCATAAATTGCAGATAATTGTGCCATTTGGACGGCAGACAGTGGGGTCGCTGCGAGAACTACTTGGGCTCAGCGAAAGTGGATGCCTGGGAGTTCATGGTTGACTGAGGCTAAATGCTTGGATACGTGTGTGTGGGTTTGTGTGGCTGCGTGGTTCTACTGTGTGTGAGGGAAAGCGCTCCTCCCAGGGTTTGTTCGTCTATTCACAGTGGGTTTAAAGCAGGCCAGTCCTGCCTGGGGAGTACACGTTTAGCAGTAATTGTTCTTTACAACAACAATCACTCTGTTTGCTCTCGCTGTATTTGGCTTGAGTCAATACCAAGATTTTATTTTCTTACAATATCTCACTTCTCCTCTGCATGCCAAGATCTTTGAGCAAAGCAGGACTGGAGGGAGATATCCGTAAGGAGGGGCAATAACCAAACAATTTCCCACTCCCAACATCCAACACTATCAAAGACCAAGCACTAATTTCACCAGTTTTTGAGTCGCTGTGTAACACCAGCTCCTACATGTTGATGTGATGCTCCATTGTCTTACTCAAGGTGAGGTCACGTCCCAGCACAAGCTCAGTCAGGTGCAGTTGTGGCAAGGGGAGGTTAAGTGGTGCCCCTAAGCCAGCACACAGAAGCTTAAGCTTCTGACTGACAGCTCCAAACCCTGGAGCCAGTCCAGGTGCAAAAGAGAAGTCTCACACCCATCCTGATAAGGATGTTTTCTTCCACAAAGCCTGGTCCAGCCCATCAAATTGTCTTACCGCTCATGACAATGGTGTTTATGGAGAGACTTTGATTTATACAGTTGGGTCTCCTATGCTCAAGTAGCAGATATTATTGAAATTTAGGCACTACGCAGGGAAATAAGACATAGTCGTCTGGTATAGTGGCTTTGAATTCATGTGGTGCAGTAACCCAGTTGGATAAGTGGTAAAATTCTTCAATAAATACCTTGTTGAAGAATGTGTTATCTTTAATTTGTAGTATTTGCCCACTCTGCTTTGGGAAAGTTGATCAAATCTATCAGACTGTGAGAACATCACTTGTCCACAGCAGACTTCAGGTGACCTGTCTAATTTAGGTCAAATTCAATACAAGTTTGAATTTGTCCAATTCAAATTCAAACTTATATTTTTGGTTTAAGAAGCCATTCCAATATAAATTTTAGGGTGCCGCTTTTGTTGATGAACTAGGATGAAAGCTGCAGATAAGGAAAAGCCAGAAAACTTTAGTTCATTGTAATTGTGAGAGGACACAATGTTGAGAATAGATTTGGAAGTTGCTTTAGAAAAGTATTATTTTAAGCTTTTGAACACTTTATGTCCAGATTATTGCAGTTTGTTATGGCCTAACAAACAGATTGGAGCAACAGCAAATCTTTTATCTTCTCTGTTGCATCAAAGCCAACCCCATCAAGTCAGTATTCTCTTTAAGCCACTATTGTTTGGCAGTATTTTGCGCTGCTTATTAAGTCGGATATCTGAAGTAAGCCATCTTCACTTTCACATCTCTGTTTCACAACATCCCAGCTCCTTTTATTAAGCAAAACCCCTTTAGCCCTTCATACTTCACCAAATCTCGCTTTGAAGAATGGGGCGAAACACAAGGCTACAGATTGGTTGGAGGTCAGAGATCAACCTTCATTTAAGACTTAATTGAAGAGCTTTAGCTCTTTACCCAGAAAAACAGAGACATGCCCAGCAAGACTGAGGTGTATCCATCCAGAAAAATAATTGATTATTCCAGAAAACCATAAATATTCCTAAACATGTAAGGTTCCAGGATTTCACCTGCTTCTAGTAAGATTGTTGAAGTTGAATAAACAACTTCAAATATGACTTAATTAAAGAATAATTAGAAATAATGACACAGAAGAGATTAAATAAAAGCAGGGTCTGTTTGCTTTTTTTTTTCTTGCTCTAACCCAACAGTGGTGAACATCTCAGACCTTCGCAGATGGAATTCATGTCCCTACATGCTTGTATCTAATGACTGTAAATATTTATGTCCTCCTGTCTTGAATGGAAGCCTGCTTTTTTCGGAAGAGAGGAAAAATAAGCAAAGGAGGAATATTTGGATTGTTTCATTGTATAATGGCCCATTAATCTCTTCTCCTGTGCATGTTTCCCATCACAAAGCATTCTCCCTAGAGAGTATCAGAGAGGTAATCTTTAAGGTTTAGTTGAGCTTCATATGGAAAATTGTCTGGCAGCTTGAAAGCTCAGCTTGGCCTGTCCTGACAGGCGGAGTTTGGGAGAAAAAAAAATCTATTTGAACTGACGCCTGTCTCCCACTGTTTTGTGGTTCATTCTGTTGCTTTGTTTAGCTGGCCTATACCACTTACTGGGCGCTTATGTTTCTTGGTGTTTGACTCCAGCCATAATGTTTGGATATCCGAGCTTTGCTTTAGCCCCATGCTGAACAACAATACCAGTAATATGACAACCAGTTACACAAGAATTGAAGCAACAGGTTTCAGACAGATTTTCTTTGCGCAGATTATTTTTTTCTGCTATACTTGTTTTCTGAAAATATTTTAAAGGGTTTCTCAAAACTAAGCAGGACTGACTGACGGCAGATTTAACGAAAACATCAAAGCAGGTAAAGCATTGGCAATTTAATAATTATGATCATTGCCAGCAAAGTGCTTTCTAGTTTCTGTCAGCATGCAGCTGGCCACATCCAGGGCTGATTACTGCCAGACCTGTATGATAAAAAAAAAAAAATACTTAAATTGAAAAGAATATGAGTGGCTTATCCAGGAGGTCAGAACCACTTCTGAAGCACCACAGGCCTCACTTGGCTCAGTTTGGTCGAGAGTTCATAATTCAACAATAAAAGAAAAAAAAGATAATCTAGGCAAAATGGCAAAAAGACTAAATGCCAACTATCACAAATGCTTGATGAATGCTGTTACCACTGTGGGTGGGACAACCAGTTAATAGATTTAGGGGGCAATTACATCATTACAGGGGCAGGATGGTTAGGATAACTTTTCATGAATGAGATCATTATTTGAAAACTGCACATGGCTTGTTTTAGTCTGAATTTAAAGTTTGTTTGATAAACAGAGCATTTTGCTAAACATCTGATTATTGAAATGTGACAAAAAGTAAAAATAGAAGAAATGTGTAAGGGGACAAGTACATTGTCACAGTATAAGGATTAGGACAAGCTAATTTCTAGACAGTTTACAGGCTGTTATTTAAGTTAAGTTAATTGTTTTCTAATGTTTGTAAAGTCATTAATCCTCTGCCATTAACATTATCACACAATGTATCCAAAAACCTGGTTCAGGCTCTGTATGGAGCAGTCCAACCTGTGTTGAGATATCTTACACTTTTAACAGATGAGATTTGTTTAGCCCTTACTCAGTTTTGGAAAACAGAAACTGAGGATAGCTTCACAAAAATTTTGTCCGACCTGCTGAGCTGAATGCATGGGTCCAGCCCCAGTGTTCTTCACCGGTTTGTCAGAGGGCCTATACTCTGGAGGGGGTAAACTTTTGAGTGTAAACCATGAATGCTTTTCAGACGCACAAATACACAAATGTACGCCCGGGTATAAACACGTGCTTTCTTATGCGTCTTTCTCACTCAGACATACACAGCCTCTGTCTCTTCTGTCTGTTGGGGGTAGATGTCATAAGTGCCCTGGCTGCCAAAAGAAATCACTGCTGTATTTACATATGTGAGTACAACTGTTATTACAGGGGATGTTTAAAACGGGGGGTAATGATTGAGGCTTATACATTCCACAAATCCAGTGGTTTTTCCTCCCCCCTCCTTCAAAAAACAACTAGACATTGTCGCTGGAGAATAGAAATCCCTTTTCATCGGACTGCCCTGGTTCCTGCTTTTTCCATTCCCTCTGAGCCTCTCCTGTCCTTTTTTCTGCTCTCATTTTTTTCCTTCTTTGTCACTTTATTTATACAAGCTCAACTTTGTCACGGTGGGTCTGCCGTCACTGCCTTGGGAAAGGTAGGTGTGCGAATAGTTGTGAGTGTGAAGCGACCCACTGGCCACCCCTGCACAGAGGACTCTTTGTGCACTGTCTGGAATTATAACACCCATTTCTTTTTCTCTGCCAATCCTGCCCACTCTTGCTTTAATGTAGACACTCAGAGACATTTATAAACACACGTTAAACTGCTGCCTGGGCTTTATTGCAGGGAGGGATGGCTCAGTGTTTCCACTGAGTGAAGGTTGCCGTGAACTCTTAAGCCCAGGACTCTGGGATGTTTGAGAGTAAAGAGCAGAGTTAAACTTGTGTCTGTCTCTTCCAATGTCTCTTAAAGTACCCAGATGTTCAGTATGATTTTAATGCACATTCAATCTCATAACATTGAATTCCCCTTTCCTTGCAGATAACTGTCTTCACCTCTAATCAAATCTGCATTCCCCCACTGAGCAACTCTTTCCATATTTCCTGCTGCCATGTTTGCATTTTCTTTTTTGTCTTTACTCAGGCTGAGGGTTAAGGGGCTTTACGCAAAAACACTTAATTGGTGCGAGTAACGTTTAGTGTTACACCATGGAAATATTAGGATTGCAGTGTCTGTTTTTCTTTCTCAAGAAACCTGGTGAAGCACAAATCTGTGCGGTTTTATTTTGTATAATATGCCAGGACTCATTGTAGCACAATTACTGGCCTAAAATGACTTTTTCCACCCAGAAATGAGTGCCTGGGAAATGCATCATGCAGTTTTGCGAAGGCCCCAAACACTTTTTAATGACTTTATGTTGGTCATTATATGGTGAAGTCAACTGGAATCAGCACACAGTCAACAACCTCAGGAAGGTTCATGTATGGCTCAGTGTGTTCTTTTCAGATTGACTTAATAGAGAATATAAATATCAAATTTATAAGGTTAGACACTTATTTTCTGAAATATTTGTATATGAAATGACTAATAATTTTCTCCTTACCTAATGGTGTCACCTAAACTAGAAGTCTCTTAATCCAATATCAACAACAAATCAAAACCTGTCTATTTAACTTTTAATTACCATAATAAATTTTAGCTAAACAAAAAGCAAACAAATGAAATTTGATTTGAGCTCTGAATGTTTCCAATAGCAAAAAGAATGCCAAGGAGAACCAGTGTTTTGTCTCAAAATGTCATTCTGTTAGAGCCGGGACAAATGTTGAATGTAAGAGCACAACATTTAAAAACGTTCAGTTTTTTTTTTTTATTCACATTCTGATTTTTTTTTTCTTGGATTTTATGTATTTTTACTTGTATGTTTAACATTTATTAAATTTAAACTAACATAGTAAATGGAACCAGTTTTTTTTTGTCACTGTTCCTTCAGATTTAATTCTTTCATTTATTCATTTTTCATTTTAACCATGGATAAATCAACTGATTTAATGTGTGGACATTATTTTAATTTTGATTTGTTATGCCTAATCATTTTATTTGTATTTATATTTATAGATTTTTTTCTTTACCTGTATTTGTTGTTGGTAGTTGAATAGACTATTCATGAATACCGATGTTTTACCTTAGTATTCATTTAACTATTTTCACTCTTTGCAGTTTTCTTGAATATCTAGCAAGACAGTCAAAAACTGATAAAATATGTATGAATATTTTTATCCCATGTCCTACATTTGTATTGCTTCCTTTTGAGCTGATTATTTTAAAAACAAATGTATATTTTCCTCTCATATTTTTGTAAATAGCATCCAAAACCCTTTTGATCTGAGAATCATATTGTTCTATTGTTCTTGTCGTTGACGAACAAAGGGCCTTTTACAGAACAAAAATAATACTTTCCACATTCCTTCAAAATTATCCGTCTCATATTTTCTACATGCAGCCACCCGTGACATCTGTTCCATCCATTTTCAATGAACAGATTTTCAGTTTCAGTTCATGTATAACACTGTAAGTTTCATACAATATGCTATATTTGCTAAGCATGCATGGATATTAAAGTATGTTTTTTAACTGCAGAGGACAACAGATTTTCATTGAGAGATATAATTCTCTGGGATGTATAAGACATGTTGACGAGGGAGGAATGAGAGAAGCACAAAAAGATTTATGTAGCTCCCTCTACAAGTCAATAAAGGTTTCGAGTTACATCTATGGAGCAATGAAGATTTATGTTTAATAAGCTTCAGGTGTTGGCTGGCCTGAATTTTTGCTGGGAAGTGTGAGGGGGGTTGGATTGCTTGCGGGTAGTGACATGAGGGACTGTTTCACACATGTACACAAACGCGCGCACACACACCACACTGAGCTCATTTCTCCTGTCAGAGTCTATAGCAACGCTTCAATTTGCACGGCTGCCTTAAGTCTGGAAAAACAGAGCTACCTTTGTACTTACTTCTCAAATGGTTTCATGTGGCCGTCCGCAACACCCTTATGACAACACAAAGCCTGTCAGAGGTGAACAGAGACAAATGGAAAAGCTAATATATGGCTAATAAGCAAAGATGGGGAGGAATGTGTACAGGAGGTCAGTGAGGAGATTGACAGCAGCTATTAACAGTCCGCCCTCCGCCTCCCTCCATCTTTCTGCTGCGTTTTACTGTGACTGACAGGCAGTTCTGAGAGAATAAGACTGAAACAAAGGTGTTCCCAGTCTGACCAGTAGTTAGAATGCTAGACTGAGGACAGACTACATCTTTTAATGGCACAGACACAATACTCCAGTGTGTTGCAAATCTATCCATGCCACTCAAAGTTTCGCCACAACAATCTTGTTAATCTGGGGTTTTATGTGACAGACTAACAAAGTAGAACATAGTTGTAATGTGAATGTAGTTAATCATCCATCATCTAAAAATGGCACACTAACAGATGAACACACCAGGCCCATGGTTAAACATGGTAGTGGCAGCATTATACTGTTCAAATGACTGTTTTCAGCAGGGATCTTGAAGCTGGTCAGAGTTTAAGGAGACATGGAAGGAGCTAAATTACAAATAATGCTAAAATACAAAGGTACGATGGAATGCTTCAGAGCAAAGCACTTTCATGTGCTTGAATGTATTAGTCAAAAAGTATTTGAGTATTATGCAAAAAGAATTTGCAAAAATTTCCATCTCTAAATATACAATATATAGAGTGTCTATCTGTTCATACCCTTAGACGCTCCAACACTTCATAAACGCCTTCATGCAACCACAACCCTTTACTCTCTCTAAAGCTCCCTTATACATCATCTATGTCATTTCTAAGTTGGTTGTAAATCACAGCGAGCAATGCACATGAAATATGAAAGTCTTGAAAGAAACAAAAGACGCTGTGCGGCATGACTGCAAAGAGAACAAGAAACACATGAAACTCAACAGCAGAGAATGTGCTTTCGTAGGCACAACCTCCTGTGTTTTCTTTTAAATTTCCCAGAAAAAAAAAAAATGTAAAGAGCCACATGTTGCCGAAGAGAAAAACATGAGACAATGCTCTTCTTTTCCCACTTCTCTTTCTTGTCGTATGTCTTACTTTGAAGATAAATATCCTTTTATCCTCCACGGAAATAAAAGCATTTAAAGAGGTGTAAAGAAAAACAAAAGTAAAGAAAATATTTTAACATTTAACACTGCATGGATCAAACAATGACACACGGTGTGAATGTGCTCTCCCGGTATTGTTCAGCAGTTTGGTTCAGGTGGTTTGGGAATTAAGAATTGCAGGTATTACCATCGAGGGTCACAGCACCGGAGGGGAAGAATGGCCCGCTTATTCGACTGCTTGGTCATGTTGTGGTGTTATTGTATGCTGTGTAAAATGGAACAAGTGGCTCCCATTCAGCAGACACACGCTGGAGGGGCCTGTCTTTTTTTCTCAGCACAATAGCTCTCAATTCCCTGGGCATTTCTCTGGTGGATTGCCTTACCTGCATTTCCAGGCGCTCACCAGAAGTTTTAGCCAGCTAATTGAAGCTTTCTGTGTCAGATGCAGAGACACAAGGTGTCTTAATGCAAAAAAATGCTGAGATAAAGTTGGAGACGACATTGCAATTGTTGTGAACTGGTTTGACAGCTACTCTAAAAGCTGGAAATTCCCTGTTTAGTAGGAGTGCAAACATAATATCTGTTATTACACAACAATGTGCTAGTGTCTGGAAGTACGTCTTGGGAGAACTGAATCTTGTCACCGAAGCTGCTGCTGCTCGGCTGATTTCCACTCCTTCAGCCAATGGTGGGCTTTCCCTCCCTGCTAACTGTTCACATACGGAGTTCTACTCTAGGGGTTCCTGAAACGTGATGCTTTTTCCCAGACAACTGGGAATCTAACACCGATCACACCTCCCACACACACTCTTTATCAAATTATCACTCTGGTTTTGGAAGTAGTTCCAACACCTAACTAGGATGCCACTCATACACACACATACACACACTCGCAGTCCCAGCTACATACAAATTAGCTTCATATTTGGCCTTTGTGACCCGGTCACAGTAATACAGTTGGTCCTTTTCAGCACATTAATGCCGAAAATGTTTTGGCCTAATTATTCTTGACTCTGGCAGTCAGCATTATTATTTTCCCTCAATTGTTTTGAAATGCAGCGGATCCCTGCCTATTTGGGGTTCGGTAATCGCAGATTAATCTACTCACAATAATTAAGTTATTTGTGAAAAATCCACGTATCCCCTTTTTTTGTAGCACGTGTCTAAGATATTTGAATGAAAATTCAGCTTGTTAAGCTGAATAATCAAGTTAAATGGTACTTGACGCTCTATTGGCTGGCGCTTGCAAAGCAGCCAATCGAGCAGCATTGCTTATTTTCTTAAGCACTGATTGGCACCAAACAAATCCACTATAAGTCATAGTTTCTGTGATGGTGTCAAAATGGTTTCCACAATATATATTAATACATGTCATGGTGTATTTGATATGTGAACTTTTAAAATAGGCATTTCTAAACATTTTTAGAGGGGGGATCTGAAGTATTTTGCAGAAAACCACAGCTCAGAATCTGTCCAGAAAAAAGGCCTTATGCAAAACACTGTGTGATGGACACCACATCAAATAATGGAGTACCAATACTTTTGCAAGGCACTGTACAATGAGTTTATTTTCTCAAAATATTTTAAACAACTTTTAGTGGGCTTTTATGTCTGGTCTGCCTAGTACGGCCTGTGTCTGCTCTGTTACTTAAGGCTCCTTTGCATGTACAGACAGATAATTATCCACAGATCTGTGAGTGCTGAAATGGCAGAGTCTGTCAGCTCAGATTTACTGTTCTCTTTGTCCCAGAAATAAAGAAGGGATGGAAATGAAAGGGACTAAAAAATGTAGTGGGCTTCAGCTTGTGAAGTTACTGACCAAATGTCTTTTTATGACAATAATTTGCTCTCCTCTTTTGTCTTATTTTTGTTCTTGTTTACAAGAAAAAGCCAATGAACAGTTTCACATTTATTTCTGGGAAAAAAGGCTAATTTGCTTGTTGTCTGACTAGAGTGTGGGAAGATTAATATCACTTTAAAACAAACAGAAAAATAGACTGCAACTGTAAGAGTGATATCTTGGCTGAGCATAATGAATGGAAACTTGAACAAACTGTAAACCCTGAGAATGATCTCAGTGAAACTTAAAATTTTATCTTTGTACTCAAAAATCATTAATGTTGTTACTTTTGTTTAAATGAGACATAATGAGTTGTAGATCAACTTTTCTTGACTTTTGGATCAGAGAAGGTACAAGCAGACTTTTTCACCTGCTAACTGTTTGCAGCTGCTGTCTTATATTCTCCAGACATGTTTCATGCTGATCTTATCACTTCAAACTCGCCAGCGAAAAATCTGTCATACTTATGAAATATGGATGCAAAAACATGATGATGGATTTGTTAGTGCACTGACTTTTGGAGGGCTCTCTCTGAAATGAGAGGAAAGGAATTTGAAGTAAACTTTTTACTTGTAGCTTAAGGATAGAAACAGATGCATGGGGCAAATAAAAAAAATACTTGGTAACTGTCACCACAGGGCAAAAATCCCCCAAAAACCTTGCAATAATTTTTTTTAGATTACAAAATTAAACAATTGTGTAAAATTTTTGCATTTTTCTGGCTATTATATCATAGAGCAATTTAGATTTTTATTTAAAGCTCCAGCTACGGCGCTCTGTTTTCTCTGTGACTCTTCAGTGTTTACCCATCAGTATTAAACGTCGGAGAGCATAAATGCAAAAATGATCCATGATGGATGAAGTAAGTCAGGGTGGCATTTAAATATAAAAAATGCTTTTAAATAAATTTGCCTTTTATGGTGTTAGAATGGATGTGAACCCACATTTATCTTGCCGCAATGCAGTGAGAGGAGGATGCTAAGAGAAGTAAAATAAAATCCTCAAAGTTTAAATAAAGTTAATCTTGTTCAGTTCTCTGGATCTAGATCTTATAAAAAAGAATCTAAAGAGAGGAAACGATGGTAGGAGACTGGCGGAAGTATGTGCAATTTGGAGGTGTGTGCACTTCTCCCCACCTAGAAGCTCCCTCCATTGGTAATTGCAGCCCATACTGATTTCTATTAGAAAAAGACCCTGAGATGCTTTGTGAAACCTTTTGGTCGAAGCCAAAAGCAGCAGCACATAACAGGGATAGTCTGATCATTTATATGGAGCTTGTAAACAACATTTAGTGGTTTTTTTATGGCTGGTCTGCCTCTTCTTGTGTGAACACCACAAGAACAGGCCTCCACAAATTTCCAAATGTATTAAACCCAAACAAACAAACAAATTTGTGAGAACCAGTAAAATTTTACTTTTACTCTGGCTGAGATATGCTTCCTGTTAAATTTAGATATATCTGTTCCATCTAATCACATTCTTGTAAGCATGCATCAACAAAATAACATTCACGTTGATGTTTCCTAAAATGTCATGCACATGACCAACTTTTGATAAACAAAAATCTCCAAATGCTTTCTTGCTTGTAGGTAACTGCATGTCTAGGTAACTCTCGCATATTAAACTCTCTTTCATCACTTTAGTACATTGTTCAAGCACCAGAGAAGAAAGGTCACTTCAAACCTTCCCTGCCCAATAGTTGCTGAGCTCAGCATGTTTTCATGATACTGTATATCTTCCAAGGTTTATCATCTCATTTAAGCCCATTTCACTCTTTTCAGAGCAATCCATGCTGTTCCAAGGTTCTTTCAACACATGTCTACAGCTGTAATCAACCAAACCAAGATAATTCACAGTGTTGGCCCATAGAATCTTGTTCTTTGAGTTAATAACATAGTTTTGTTGACTTTACAATTGGATTTTATGCTGATTTTGCTCTATCTGCCATCCCTATCTCTTTGGTGTTGTATGTGTGGGTCTCTCAGTTAGTGGTGTTTATTTTCCTCTTGTAGCCTGAGTAATCTTCAGCATTATAAAGCTTATGTGAATCCTGCATTTAGACAAGTTTATGTATTAAGGTCTAATCTGATAAATGCAACATTTCAACAACTAGGTTTTGTGACCGTCTACGCCCGTTATTGTCTGTGCTCTGATAATTTATTGACACCAACAAAGTAGTTGGAGTTTAGAGCTCTCGTTGTTTTTAAAATGTGTCCTAACTTTACAGACGCCTCATTTAGAATGATTAAAAAGAATTGGGCAAACACCCTGCTTAAAAAAATAGACGTTGAACCATTTCCAAAGCTCATTGTTGCATACTTGCTGGAGTTATGAGAGACAGTTGACACACTTGTTTGAAACAGGGCATTCACTATTTTAGACATCAGCCTATTAGAGCTTTGGAGTTTTTCACATTGACTATTGTTTCCAACTTCATCCCTTCAATCATTGTTGGTATTTTTTTTAATTTTGTTAGTTTAAGGATATGTTAAAAGTAGTTGCTATCGCATGCTAAAGTTATTACAATAAAAGTTCAGCCAGTGGTGTGAATCCTGGACCATAAATGTTATCCAAGTTATTTTTAGCATTAACACAAGGAAGACAAAAATGGACCCAATTAGGCGACATGATTGGCCTAGATTATGGCGTTTTTTTCACCAGATCTGTTTTAAAAAGTTAAACATCTATATAACTAGCCTTTAGTTTATAATGTTACAGACAGCTGATAAAATAATGGTTCAGACTGGTAGGTTTTTATAAGTGGAGAAGATACCAAGAGATGTTTTAATCTCTTAGTATGCAGAATACAGTATACATGCTTTTGGCTCTTGAGTCTCATTTCATCTCCATATTGATGCTGAAGGAAAAAATAGACACTCGCCAGACTGCTTCAGGCATAAACCGTTGTATTATTTTGACTGTCCTGACGAGTCAAATCACACTCTCAGCCACTATAACAGTAGCCCTAGAGATCTGACAGGCTGGTAACAGGATAATTAGACAAACCTGAGTATTCTGAAAACTGCATAAAACCAGCCTGAACAAACTGGCCAGACAATGTTTGAATAATTCAGCAATGAGAATTGAATGGAAGCGGAAATGCCTGTGCCAACTGTAGCACAACCTACCAGAACGTGCAAAACACATCTATCAAGAACATAAAACACAATCAATAAGAAAATGGTGTAACAGTGTATGTCCTCAGGATGACTGATGTACTGTGAAGTAAAGAAAGCAGAATGTAGCATTCAAAAGTGGCAAACATTCTCATAAATCAATCTGATAAAAAAGAAAAATAAATAAAGCTGGAATAGAAGTAGATTGAAACCATTTATTGCATCTCTCACGGCTGGAGGATCAACAGCGTATTTCTCTGGCTCAAACATATAGACTAGTTAAAGTAAAGTTTTCATCAAGTCCATCTCGTTTGATGAAAATACCTGAGAATCCACGTAGGAATCTGTTCAAAGTTGCTCGTCCTGCTTGGTGTAAAACCAGCAATTTATTGCGTAACTCAGGTTTTTTTTGTTAGACCTCATTCACAATAACTTTTGACTAATGCATAATATCTGTCCTTATAATCTCGTCTTACTTGAGTGAATTGAATGTTCACAATGGAAATATACTTTTTGCATATTTTTAAAAAGTAATTTGAGGATTTAGAATGTAGGCATCCTAGAGGATTTTTTAAAATAATAATGGTTGAGTAGCGGAAAAGAAAATTTAAATCAAGCCGATTACTTCAACTTGTCTTTCTTAGTATTACTGGCAAGACTGTAGTAAGTTGGTCAGTCAACATTGTTAAAATATTACAAAAATGGTGGCAAATGTTGGTGTAACGTTACTGCTGCAATAATTTGTTTGTGTTTGTACCATTTTAAAGATATTAATAATATGTTAAGGTAGGTAATTAAAGATGAACAAGGCCCTCTTGTATTACACATAACAAATAACAATGGTGTTATGCCCCTAGAATATTTGTTTGTTAATGTTGCAGTCTTAAAAGATGGGGTCATTTAGACCCCACAAGTTTTTACTCTTTGCTCAGTCCAGCCAGGAGACACTGACCCAGTATGCGCTTTTACAAGGTTTATTTTTCTGTGGTTTTGGAAATTAACTGTCTGATGGGACATCGCCTTTGCTTCCCCGCTATCCAACTGTAACATTTTCCGCGCACCTCCTTAGCGTCACGCTAAGACCGCGGGAGGGTTAAACAATAAAATAATTATAACTGTAACATGCCTTTTATTTAGACTACATCTTTTATTACTTTAGTTAAAGAAGTGGTGTCAGAAAAAAATTGAATTTGCTTTAAAATATATTCAGCTGGTAAAACTACCTCTCAGACAGATGTCGCTTCATGAGAACTGGTTTAAAGATGAGCAGATTTGTTCTGAAGTCACACTTAAAGCATCCAACAGAAGTTAATTATCTGTTGTATGAGCTGATACAGAACCAAAAAAGACCATTTAATTAATGTAGCTTCTTTTGGCAGTATCAGCTGCTTAGGATTTGATCAGACAACTGTGTAACCTGTAGTAAAGATAAGCTAAGATACTTACTGGATGTACAGAACACCAGTTGTGTGTCAAAAATTTGTCTAAATTGGAGTTTTTTATGGTTATGTTTTATATGTGCTTCCAGATGTGTCCATGAGAGCTTACAGCAAATTTTGGGAATAATTAAATCAAAGTTAACATTTTTGTGTTTTCAGTTGAATCCACCAACTCACAAAAGTTGTGGTCTCATTAGTCTGCCATGTCAGTCTGTGTTTGTTCCTGATTGATATTTTATTGAACAAGGATGAGTAAGTGTCTGTTACTTCCAGTAGTATTTCTCCTCCTTGACTGTCACATTTGGAAAGTGTCATAATTAAGATTGTTTTCCATGTCTGGTTGCTGCTTTTAGTTAAAATATACATTAAAATATTATGTTCTTTCTCATCGGCAAAATAACTTTAATAATTAACCATTCTGATTTAATTTCTATCAGAAGGGTTGGAAGTTAATCATTCTGATATAAAACTTGATTTTCCCCCTTTTCCCACATATTTTTAATAGAATAGTTTATGGCATTTAAATTTAGAGTACAGTATGTAGTTTAGATTGGTTTAGATTAAAGTCCCTTTCACGCCAAATTAAAATTTCAGCATATTTTCCAAGGCCTTTCATGTCTCTCTCAACCTGTTCTAAATCACAGCCAATTTGGAAAATGTTGTAATGTGGTAATAGGGGCTAATACCAAGATTATTATTAATCTTACGTGTAATACTATTTCTGCTGCTATTCACAGCAGAATTTCCATAATTATGATGAAGGTTTCTGCACCACCTCCATCAGTTTCAGCTTGTAAGCAGCAGGGTAAACTTACATGAAGGGGTTTCCAATGTAAAGCATGCCATCTTGTGCAGTAACTCTAAGCTGCTGGAGAGATCTGTGCGTGTATATGTGATAACCACAGCAGTCAGAAGGAATCATACACCAAATATGTCTAAATATGAGTTCTCTTCACTGGTCATGGTTTGCCATAACCAGTGAAGGTCATGACCAGGAATCTGAACTATAAATAAACTTTGTGAGTAGCAATATTTTTGGGATGAAAATGATAGATTCCTCATTTTAGCTCCATGGTAAACTGGGTTATGTAGGATGTTTCTTCCTATTTAGAGACTTGTTATTCCCCCCTCCCCAACTGTTCCCACATGGTCAGCAAGACTTGATGCCAAGTCAATTCCTAGATGAAATTGGTTGACCTTCTTTATCTAGTTATTTCTGATGTAGTGGCAGTATTGGAATTAGACTGTCTAATTCTGCAAGGTATTTTGCATTTAGTCTAATGCAAAATACCTTTTGCATTAGACTAAACAATGTTTCACTGAATCTAATGTAACTGTATTGTATTAGTACGAATTGGATTTTTGTCTGGTTTTGTATAGTTGGAACTGGATTGGATGTATTTTTCTTGTAAAGCTTTTTTAGATTACTTTTGTTGTGAAATGGCAGTAAATAAAGTAAATTCAATACAAAACCACTTTAAGAACATTCTGTGACTATTGAGCTGCTATTGATTTTTAACAGTGTTGTCTTATTTCACTGTTAAAGGAAGGTAAGGTTAAGGTTTTAAAATAAGGATGAAACATATACTGTATAGATACATTTATTTGTGGCAGTGACCCCAAGGCACGGGGGAGTGAGAAACAGCAGAACATCAGTGAGATTTATGATTTCTGTTGGATGTTTCCAATGTCATGATGTGATGAATCTGAGTAAGAAAGGATTTGGACAAATACTTGACTCTGTCTGGATCTTGTTTCATCATGCTGCTTGGCCCTGTTGCTCCGTCTCACAATGAAAAAATCAGATTCACATTTGAACTCTGGTAAACTTGTGTGAATAACTGGAGCTTTACTGTTTCTATTTACTAGAGTTGGTGTGTTGGCCAAGGACCTAAAAGTTTGGGTACAAGTCAAACCCTGTTTGGAAGACGGACATAGAGATGCAACAAATAAAAAGGTAATTGAAGGAAAATGGAGGAGATGGGGGTGAAGTGAAGGATGAATGAAAAGGAGCAGGAAATTAAGGGGGCATTGCATTAGTTACAGTGTAACTTTATCTCCTTTTGTGGCACAGCAGAGACAAGATTTTTCATCAGTAGACAACTGAAACCCTATGCATGACATGACAACTAGTCGTCTATCTCCCATTCTTTGTGTCTAAAGAACACACTAAGCCATCTTCACTCAGAAGATCAAGGAAAACAAGATTGTTTTTCTTAGTGCAGTGGACTTAGATTTATGGTTATTTTAGACAAGACTCATGCCATCTCCGTGCATAGCTCAGTCCTGCTTTGAAATGCTCATTTTGAAATCAGTGAGAGAAAAAGCCCACTTATTGTTGTGGTTAGTGTTTGTTTCTTCTAAAAATATATTAAAATTTGTAACAATCAGTGTTTTGTGACCTTGTAATTAATGTCAAACCAAGATTTGCTTTGAACCTTTGATGACTCATGCATAGCTAAGTACACTGTGGAACAACAAAACTGTTTCTCATCTTCAAACTTGGGCTTGATCTCTTTAAATAAATGCTACCTTATAATCAAAATGTCTCTCTCTTTTCCATTTCCTCATGTCACACTTCACATGTTTGGGTTGTGCCAAGCCTGCTTTTGCAGTCTATCACAATCACAAAGTGCAAGATTGGTGTGAATTGTGTTTTCTTTCAGCAGAGTGGTTTGTCACTCTTTGTTTGGGGACATCCATGTGTCTTTACACTGTCCTGAAGTGTGTGTGTGTATCCTGATGCTTTGTAACGTTTTCTCTCAGCATTCTATAGTCAAGAATAACTGTCATCACCTGGCCATTAGGAGTGCTCCTGTTAGTACATCAGCACACTCTGAAATGAGGCACTCTCCTTCCCTATTAAGGTAGGCATATTGTCAGAATTTCCTCTGAAGCTTTGCCAAACCATTTCAAATTAAATTGGAAGCTTGTGTTTAGTGTTTCTTCTCATACTGGATAACTTCCTGTTAATTATTGCCAATGCTTTGTAAAGCAAATTGTGTTGTATTTCTTGGCATCTGTCTGATAGACATTTTCTCCTGTTACAACCACAAACTTTAATGCATAGTTTATTGAGATTTTTGTGTGTCAGAACAACACAAAGTAAACTGAAGTGGATTGAAAAGTGTCCACTGTTTTCGAGGTTTAAGAAATATAAATCTTAAAAGTGTGGCATACATATGTATTCTGTTACTTGTAATCTGATTCCACACAGAATATCCATGAGTTAGATTTATCCAGCCACCGTTTAAACTTAGATCCAAATGAAAATCTGTAGCAAGACTTGAAAAGTTGCCTCCATGCAATGTGGCTGAGCTTTTTCAAAAAGAAAAATAGGAGTCTGTCAGCTAGAGTGTAGATGGTGGAAACATACCTCAAAAGTGGTTCTACAAGTTGTTGAGTCAACATGGTTAAACAAATGCAGTCTGTGCTTTTCACATTTTTTGTGGTGATTTGTCAAATAAAATCCAAATAGGTTGTGGCATGTTTGTTTCATCGGGAGAATGTGAAACAAATTCAAAGGGTACAACAGGAGGTTGCTCATAGTCATTTTGGGCTTGATTAGGGATCATCCATCAATAGAAGACCAACCAAAATGTGGGTTAGAACTTTAAGAATAGAAATAGTGTGATGTAAAATATTTGGAAAATTACAAGAAGTTGTTTTTGTAAGGATTTCATCTGAACAGTGTGCAACATATTTAGATTATTTACCTTACAATGTTAAGACACTCAGCTCTCCATAAATGTAAATGTATTAGTAAAGGGATAAAGAATGTGTCTAAATGACAATGTGGACATAAAATTAGAGTAAAAAGGGGTCAAATGCCAAATCATCTTCTGAAAGCTTTACAGGCCTAATCTTTTTGCAATGCACTTAAGTCTGCAAGTACAGGACTCCATGTTTACGAGGAGTTTAAGATGAATCATTAAGCACAATCTGCTTACATTGGTTGCAATTTAATTTATTGTAAAGTAAATCGAATTATGTTTTACTTTAGATCAGGTTGTTTATGGGGAACCTGTGCTCATCCATGATACGCAAGGAGTAAACATCTTTATTAACGATTCATTGATTTTTCTCTTCCTTGACCTTTCTTCCACCTCTTTCCCCCTCAGGCATTTTGGTGAAGAGAAAAGACGAGGGAAGCTGCTCTGTGTTTGCTGTTTCCTGGTGAGGCTGCATGTGCAGTCTTGCAGGATGACTTCATGCCAACGCTGGGTGTTTTCATTATGACTGCGCGCTGGTGAGCCTCAAGGTGCTCTTCATTATGTTTCTGTTTGTTGGCACTGCAAGGCAGAATTATAGTTAATGAATAATAAGCCACTTGGAGAGGCTTCACTGGAGTTATTCTTTTTTTAGCAATTTCCCAGCATGGAAAGGTACATAATCCCACCCTGCAGTGGAGGTGTGTGGCAATCTTCTCTCTTTGTCTTCAACAAGTTGAAACACCTCGGTGTGGTGTGTAATAGAGTATAGGAATAGTTGGCCAAGAAGTTCACTAAAACTTATTCCCAGCATACAACAAGAGAAGGACTCTTTTTTTTCACAACAGGGGCCTAAATAACAATGCAACAAATATATCAATTGATTAAAGAAAAACTACATAATGGAACACTATTTGTCTGCTTTTATTTTTTATTTTGTTTCTATTTGTTTTATAGTGTTCCACTATTGAGAAAGCTATAACTCTAGAACTAAATGTTATAACTAAAGTGGGTCTTCTTTAACTATGTTGGAAGCCAGTATAATAAATCTGTTATAAATCTGCTTGGAATTTAAACTTCAAAAACTAAAAGTTTGAGAAAAGGCCCAACTTCATCAGTGAAAGCTCTGGAGTAAAAAAGCACAAACTAGGCTGCCTTGCAGAACATTACTTTATTTTAATGGCTACTTGACAATTTTTACTCATCATTTTCATATTAGAAGTTAGATCTGGTAATGGTTCAGGTAATGAGAGACACTCTAGTCTTTCATTACCTGAACGATCCAGAGTGCAATTGTTAAGCTTAAACTAAGCAAGAATTCAAACATGAAGAAGATTTAAAAAATGAATAAAGATAAAACATTTAAATCATCTGACAGCTCAGGAGCAACATCCACCATGGGCTTTACAAGCCTCCTCTTAACAAAAACTTTAAAATAATTCAAGAAATAATTATTTTTACCAAAAATATCAAATAACACGTCCATTAATTATTACAAAACAAATCTAACTTGAGCATTTTTAGTGTTACTATAACTTTTTCTTTTTAAAGATGGATAGATGGGTACTTGATTGTGCCCATAGAAGAAATTTGCCTTGGACATTGTGCACCAAACAAAGTGCTACCACATTTAAATACACTATGAACGATAAAAGCACATTATACACTAACACCACAATAAAATCAAAATACATTAGTTAAGAGATTGGTAGAGTTGTCACTCTTGTGTCACAGATTGACCTTTCGCTCTAGTTTCAATATGTCAAAATTGTGGAAACTGGTTTTGCCAACATTTAGCAACCACCCACAACTTGAAGTCTCTGCATTAGTGAGTTAATTTCTCTTTTGTTCCCAAACTTATCCAGATGAATTCAGACTTGACTTGACCACAAATGCTTTTTCTTGATCCAACAGAAACAGGGTTAACCCCTTAACCATCACTGAGGATTTCTGCCTTTGTTTTTCTAAGATTCACCATTCTGGTTCATGAGATCCAGTCTCCTACGGACACAGTAGGCACTAGACATGAAATTCACCTGCACCTCCTGCACCACATGCTAACAGGAGCAGAAGCACTGGCTGCAGGATCATAACTGTTTAAATCCCTTCTCTGCTCACACAGCGAGCTGCCAAGCACTCAATAAAGCAGCTGAACCTCTGCTGACTGGACCCCAGGGTCAGAGTGAATCACAGCGCAGGCTTGTAAAAATGTTTTCCTGTCCCTCTCACTCTCTACTTTACTTTCTTCACCTTACCTCCTGTACTCTGTTATTATCATCAGTCAGGTACCTTTGACTCACATAGAGAGGGACTTGTCTTTCATAACAAGAACTTGGCAATGCAAGTGTTAAATGCCAGTCAGTGTCAGCAGGGTGTAAGTGAGGACGTGTCCTGGCTGTAAACATATTAAGGTTTCTGTTCTGCAGATAGTTTGTCCTCTTGGTTCGTAAAGCATTTCTCAGACATGTGTGTTCATATATAGATTAAGACTATTGATGAGTAATGTTTTCATTTATATTTTGAATTAAAAGAACTCAAACCACAGATATTTTCTATAAACATCTAATATATAAAGAGTAAGTCTTTTGAAAAATTAATATAGGATCAATCCTTTACCTAGTCATGGAGTTACTGTATATTTTGAGAAAAAAACAATGACATTTTGTAGATTTTAAGCTACATTTACAGGAGTTTGTTACTGGAGCCAGCCAGTAGCATAAGAAGAATTAACAAATTAGTAAATAAACAAATCTACTCACTAACGAATGATTGAACAAAAAGAAGGAAGCGTAAAATAACCGCCACGAAAACCAACCACTAATGTTCATTCCCTGTATAAAACCACAATAAAGACTTAACTTGATCAAATGTTCTACTCTCTCGCTAGACTTTAAAGAAAACACATTTTTTCTTCTACATACCTGACATTAAGAGAGAAAACATTTGTCTGAAGAAGAATGAAGGAATGATCTCAAATGAATTCACTTTTCTCCCATCAGCTAGGCCACCATCAGTTAGTAAAATAACTAACTGAGATGTCTGTTAGTTATTTTGCTAACAGACATAACTGTCTTGACATAACTGCCTTGCCAGACAATTATGTCTTTTATGTCAGGCAAGGCATAACCTTGCCTGAATGGTAAGGTCTTAGCAACTCAAATATTGCAGGTTTTAGGGTACCAACTGAACTTACTTAGACCAGGTCTAATGTCAAGGTGCTGGCTTTTTAAAAAGAGCAGTTACGTTTTTGTGAAACAGAACCAAAAAGTAGTGGATATTTGCACTGAAGCCTGTTTTTCCAAATTCATGTTGCTAAACTATCAAGAAATGTCAACAATCATCTAAGAAAAATAGATTCAGTATACCCATTATTGCTGCTGGTTTGGAGCATCAACTGAAATTTCTTTTAAATCTAAAAAATATGCGTGTGTCTGTTTTGTGTGATGAGCAAGAATTTCATCTGCCAGCAGCTTCATGTGGTAAGCCGCTCTTCCTGGTGCACCAAAGCTCCAAGGGCAAAGTGGTTGTGTGCTAAATGAGAGGCTTCCAGCGTGGTTTACCCAGAATCATCAGGGATCGGGTTAAGAGGAAACATTCTAGGAGTCAAAACAAAAACATATTCTTTCAATGATGAAGCACTGTAGGACAGAAACTGAGGAAACATATAAAATCTTTGACATTTTAAGTAGGTTTTTTTTTTTTGCCATGTAATCTTTGATTAATATTTGACTGTATTTAGAATAAAAGAACATTAAAAGTGCAATCATATTATGACGCTCTTTTCATTAGGTTTATGTTCCAGAACTAGAGGATGCCTGTTGATATGGAGATAACATCAAAATACTGTGTCCTCCTGAATTACCCGCATAAAGATGGTTACAAAAACAATTATCTGGCTATTTTCTTGAAGCTATTTCATTATTCATGAATATCAGCAATTGCCAGCTCTTACTTAAAAAGCTTGTTCTCTTTTCTTTAACATTTTGAAGAGTGGCTAAGAGGCTCATATCAAATTTATACCCCAAAGAAACAAAAAGTCATGGATTATTTAAGAGTTCCTACACTCTAATGGAAGCATTTATATGAATTGTGAGAGGTGGAAATATTTGTTGCACCAATTGTAGTATAACAAACAATTATTTCTTAATATTGGATTTTTTTTCCCAGGCTGCGTAAATGTCTTTGAATTAAAAGCTAGATTTTTTTTCCTCGATTATTTTAGTGTGAGTTTATTCTACTGTATTAAAATGTTTGGGTTTTTTTTTTATACATTTTTACCTGAGTTACAAATAAGTATATAGGGTATTGCCATAATTGTTTTATTTGACAAAATGGAAAGGCTTATTTGACTTAAATTATGAAATTTGTTTTTATTTTAACAAGGTGACTTCACAACATGAGGAAAAGAAGAGATTGAAGTGGAAAACTATAACAGACAGGCTCAACAACTGAACATAGTGGTGAGCACAGTAAAGATGCAATAATAAAAAGATTAGATCTTTTGACAAAACTTTTAATAATACTTTCATATTGAAGAATATCTACAGTGCCAAATCACTTCAGGTTTAATGTTGAGAAAGATAAGCGCGTCATGTGCTGCGTTGTTTTCCTATTCATGACAGGAATCCATGTAAAATTAATGAACACAGGTGAGATTTACTGTTTCAGTACATCCAGCTTAGCATGTGTCTTCTTCTCTTCTTGTATCTTTTCATCTGCAGACATCACTGTGTCTCTGACAGAGCCAGCTGTGGACAGCTGTTTCTACTCAGACTCATGAGATCACAGTTTATGAAAGACATTTCAGCATCAAGTAGCAAAAAAATATTCTCATCTTCCCTACTCACTCCTCCTCTTCATGCTTTATCCTTCACTTTCTCCATCTGGAGGCCCATCTCCAGCCCATTAGCACATCATTCATCAACTGTGTCGCCAAGCATTGTCATCTTTCGCTGTCATCTAACTCTGCATTCTTGCTGCACAAGTGCAGAAACACTCACGCTCTGACTGGATCAAGTTCATCACATCCATCAACTAAGTGATTTTCACGTTTATCACAGAGCCTTTATTGCGTCTGCTGCCCTCTGTGCCCTTCACCGAGCTGGGCACTCACCTCACTGCCCACAATGAAAAGCTCCGATTGTCCTTTAATTTTCTTGGGCCTTCTGGTGGTTCTGGGCCCTCATTGTTTGCCCTCAGTTCCTAAGAGGAGATCCATCCAACCACCCAGTCAGGTGCTTATCTTATGCAATGGACCATTGATCACCTTTTACCCATGCAATGAATCAACTCCCTGTTAGTCGAGCAGAGAATCATCCACTTGGTAACCTAAAACTAACCAAAGATACTGCGGCTTTGGGTTCACCTGGCACCAACGTGTCTGTGTGCGGAACATCATATGCAAGATAGCTGAACAAGTACAATTGTGCTGATCAAGTAAATATCCTGAGTTTCTGTTTTATGAATTATTAAGAACACAAATTAACTGAAGCATACAGTGCCTTGAAGATACCACTTAAATTTTTCCACATTTCTTAACATCAAAATTGTGCATAATTGTGAAGGAAAGGAAAAGAATGCATGGTTGTTTACTTTTCAGTGTTATTTTAACTAATATAAATCTAAAACATGTGGTGTGTATTTGTGTTGCGTCACCTAAGTCAATAACCACCTTCCACTGCAGTTGCAGCTGCAGAATTTGGTGGGGGTGTTTACTAGCTCTGCAGCTGAAATCTTTATTCATCCAAGACTGAACAAAACAGCTCAGTCAAATTGGACAGAGAGCAACTGTGAATGATTTTCATTGAAGTCTGGACTTTGACTGGGTCATTCTAACACAGCTTTGATCTAAACTGTTTAACTGTACCTCTGGTTTAGGGTCATTGTTCTTTTGGAAGATGAACCTCCAGCCTCAGTCTCAAGTCTCTTACAGCCTCTAAAAAGTTTTCTTCCAGAATTATTTTTAGCTATTTCCGTAAAGTGTAGACAGTTTTAATGTCCCTGTGGAATGAAGGCAACCCCAGTGGATGACACTGCCACACTGTCTTTCATGTTGACAATGTGTTCATGAGCAATGTCAGTTATTTACCACACGTTGAGTGTTGCAAAAGCTCAGCGTTGGTCACATCTGACCAGAGCATTTTTTGCCCCATGTTTACTGTGTAACTCAAATGGCTTGTGGCACAGTAGAAATCCTTTTGCTCAGTCTGTCACTTTAGATAAATAGCCATGGTTTTGTGACCTTGTGCCATATATGTTTCATTTTCAGATGATGGATTAAACAGATTGAACACATTTATAAACTAACCTACTTTAAATTTCTCTACAAGTTTAACGTGAACCTATTTGGTGTGCAGAAAATGAACCTCAATAATGTAGAGTAAGAGCTTATCTAGGGTCTGGAGTAACCTCATCCCACTTAAGAAACCCAACCAGCAATTCCAGCTTCATAAACTTTATGAATTACTTCTCGTGTGGCTGTAAATGTTTATCCATTGCACAAATCCAAATTCCATTTGAGAAAATAAACACAAACATATTTCAGTTTTAAGTAAGTTTATTTATAATAAAAATGGTGCAACTCTGACTATGTTCATGAGTACCACCATATGGTCAGTGTTGGTTCTCAGAGCCTCTTTGTGTGTTTGCAGTCTGTTTCTGACAACAGCTTGGCTCTTCTCAACCCTTCGTCTTCCAGGAACACACTGCATGTGGTGCTCACACCAAGCTGGAGCCCCAACAATGAAACAGTTTGTAATTCATCAGGACCATGTCAGCAATTAACTGATGTGTTTGGGCTTTAGGAAAACAATACCCTGATGGGTGGAAATGATGTAAGAACTGACATGTTGTGGGTGTTGTTTATAAAACAAATGGTGCTTGTACACTCACAGGACATCCTGGTTTATCTTTGTTTTAATAACCAAGTGTAGATAGAGGATTTATATAGTGGTGGAGATGTAAATTGCAGGCATTGTTTTCCTTATATTTGCAATTGCAAAAAAAGAAGAAGTGGGTTTTCATGTAAGTCCTTGTGTCCTTCCGGCCACCAATGAAACGCAGCTGTCGTGGAACATATATTTCTCATAAGTGTTTTATGAATAGAAAATAAATTGCTTTGTTTAGTTCTATGCTTCTACAGACAGAAAAGTGACAACTAAACAAAAAGTAGAGATTTCAGAGAAACAGGAGAAACAAATCAATTTGTTGACGAATTTTGGCAGGAAATCTCTGGACTTTCAATTATTTTTTGGGGGGGTTTTCAATCTTCCCTATGCTTTAAATAGCATGCATTGTTGCATTTGAGAAGTATTTACAAGACTTATTGTTTAGGCTTATTCCAAATGTAATCAAATATTAATGGCTCCCCAAAAGAGGTCATGGACCACAGCTGCCTACCAATAGCAAAAATATGGGAATACTAAAGAACTCCTATAAAATTGCTTATAATTACATAATTTAATAGTTTAATCACCAAATATACCTTAATATGCTCTGTTACATTCAGTGCAAACAATCTTAGCTTTACTGCAGAAAGTAATATCTACAGTCATCCTTATCTCCACTCCACTACAGCCAGTCAGCTTCAAGGAAAATGAATAGTGCTTCTGTATGGGCTGCTTTGAAAACACCAGCTGATAGAATGTCAAATTGCCTTGATATCTGTTTCCCAAGCTGCATTTTCTTTATAAATGTTTAGATACATTCTACAAAAAAAATCCAAAAATAGGCTCATTTTAAGCTAATACTTTGATGTTGCATTACAAAGAAAAATCCACAAATAGGTGATTTCACAAACACTGAAATGTGAATAGGGAGATGTTTGCTGTAATTTTTTTTCTCCAACCTTTGATCACAGACTACAAAGTGGAAAGAATTTCTATACACTTAAGGTGCTTCTGCAATTTTATCACCTCAGTTGATTAAGCATGATTTGGAAATTAGCAGAAACAAATCAAAGGGAATGTCTGTAGAGCTGAGACTGCTTTATATCACAGTTCAAGTTTGAACTTCCTGAGATGCATCATGGTATCCATTATTTGGAAATGGAAAAAGTTTGGAACCACTTTCAGTCTAAGGTGATGACTCACCTTCCATCACAATTCACAGTTAAGGTAATAAAGAAAAGGCTTTGAGAGCAACCTGAAATCGTCTTGAGTGCTCAGCCAGCACCCAGACTTAAATCCAATTAAACAATTATGAAAAATGTGACTGGTTTTTTTTGTGGGTGAGGAGAAATATCTTCACCTACTTACTTTTGAAAATCTCATTAACTTTTACCTAAGTTTGCTTAGGATTTTGCAGGAAAATAAAAGTGCTCCCTCCATCATTCTCTATTAACAATGAGAAGTTACATGTCCATTCATATTTTCATTCGAAAGATCTTCTTTTTTGTTAAAATAATCCAGTTTTGTTTATAATGGTAGGAGTTATTTCAGACAACATGTCACCCATGTTTCTTGGTCCCTTTTTCTGTATAAAAGTAGAATATATATCCATCCATCCATTTTCTGTACACCCTTTTCCCTAGTGGGGTGGGGAGTGGTGCTAGTGCCTATCTGCAGCTAACGTTCCAGGTGAGAAGCAGGGTACACCATGGACAGGTCGCCAGTCAGTCGCAGGGCAACACAGAGACAGACAGGACAAACGTAGAATATATAATTCATTTATATTTTATAGTTCTTTTAGGGCCATCTCATTAATCACAGAGATTCAAACTCCTGATTCTAGATCGTATGGGACCAAAATGCCAATTTAACGGTTGGAATTGAAGCCCAAATCTTTGACCTCAGTCTGAGTCTAAGCAGATACCATCACGCCAAAAACAGCAGCAGTCAGACCCTTAACCACTAACAACCCCTTGCCCCCTCCTCCTCATAGCCCCAACTTAATTGGACCATAGTTTTACTGTATGCCACAAAGTGGAGACAGCAGCAATGTGGGAGGAGAAGGGTGGAGGTGAATAGACGATTAACAATGGTTCCTGAAGCCCCATGAAAGAACTGTACCAGATTTAGAGCATTCACAACCTCAATGATTCACATGCAAATATTTGATATGAGGTGAGCATTCCTCAGTCCAAGGGTGTAATCTAAGAATCTCCGTTCTATGTTCCCGCCATCACTGAGAAAGTGCTTATAGGTTTCCCCATCAGCGGCACACTGAAGCAGGCCTCGCCTCTCCAAGTATGTGAAAATGGGTGAAGAGATTACCATCTCTTCCTTCATTTTATTTTCACTGGAGTACATCCAGTTGGCCTCATTACTGAAAGAGGAAAAAAAAAATGTGGTCAGTGTGTAAACACCGCCTCATCAACCTTTAGGCAGCAGGGAGATTAATGTTTGTGAACAAACACACCGCTCTTTCCACAGTTTCACACATTGACATTAAAGAGAAGTCGTCTATCATTCTGTTATTCCTCCAAGTTTCTTTCCATCAGGCAAGAAGACAAGCAAAGAATCAGGAAATATATAATGAACAAATTTTTATATTTTGACCTTTTACAAAGGTTCCTTGCTCTCCTTCCCGCATCAGCTACCAAGCTAGATTTTATGACTTAGACAAAAAGAACCTTTGGGTTAGCCGTAAGAGCAACTTTCTCAAAATAATGAATACCTTGTGACATTCCAAACTGTTGCTGTACGGTTTTGCTTTTATACTGTTCCCTGTAAAGTCTGATACTTGCTCATTAACTCCTGTAAAACTTAAGGCACATTAATCTTATTATTGTGGTTAAATTCTAACTATATGTTCAGCAGAAGTAAAAGAAAAATCTAACTTTAAGGGGGATAAAAAGCAACATCATTGTGATTAAGGATATTGTTGATGTTCTGCATCTGCATAAGCTCTGTCTCTCAGATGCCATAAGGAAATATAGATGTATTAGTAGAGTTGTTGCTATAGTAACATCATTAACCCATTTCTGGTTGGCTGATAACACCTTTGTGACAACTCCTCTCCCAATAGCTTTGGCAGCTGAGAGGCTGTGGTGTTCAATCTAAAAAGAAAAAAACAAAAACAGACCCAACCCAGTAACAAGACCATTTATACAACCTTTGCAGTTACATAGAGGCTTTGTTTTGCCTTGTACACTGTATTATGTTATGTAATTATAAGTTAGGCTCTGCAAAACTGCTTTTTTTTTTCTTTTTTTTTTACCCGTTAGATGTGCTTTCTAACTTTTTCCAACTCCAAATTTAATTCTAAAATATTTTATTTGCTTATTAATTTCTAGGCTGTGGAGGAATATATTTTTCAATTCAATTAAAAAAATATCCCACAAAGACATAAAATATTGTTATTACTCATATTATCTGAGTTTCTTCAAAGATTCTGTTGTGAATACTGATGGCTGTGGACAAGGATGATCTCATGCATCACAGCAGATCTGAAGGAGAATCTGACTGAAGACACTGTGTTGTTGTAACACAGTGTGATGACGAGGTTGTCCATAATATTCTTTATTTTATGACAAATCTTTCTTTGCATTGTAATCTCCAGAGGTTTCACAGCATCCAACGTGCTAGCTAATGATTTCACATTACGTATTATGATCGATGGAAGAAATGGTTTGAACTTCCTCCTTCTCTTTCCCCTTTTTGTTCCTGCTCTGGTCCACGGTGCCTCCTTTTCAACTCATTTGGGATTTATGGTTGCAGTTGAGGAATTATTTGAGCTTTTGTGATGTTAATCAGCTATTTCTAGTTGTAAACCACCTTGCTGCGATGGCTATGCATCATGACAAATGCCCAAAAGTAAAAAAGCAAAAATCCTTTCAGCGGCACAGCTTCCTAAACCACAGAGAATAGTTGGAGGAAAAAATTGAGGAAAAAAAAAAAATTAAATAAAAATCTAAATGAAAGTAAGAGTTAGTTCAACATGATGCTACCTCGAGTGGCACAAATGCAGAATGTAGGGATTTTTGAGATTCGGTGATGTAAATATCAATAATTGTTTTCTTAGTTGCCATAAAAATATGTAATTTCATCTTGAGAAAGTAAAAAGAAATTCTTGGAGCGTAGAGAACCAAACAAGCTAGTCAGATGTCCATTTTATCAATCTGTGTACGTCTGATGAATTTGTTAGCTTTCACCACTTGGAAGTTTCATTTGCTTTCTCAACAAGCTCACTGTGATATACAAGCAAAAGAACCATTACTGATGATAACATCACAGGAATAAAATTTTTAGTTTTATGTCCTTTAGTTTTTAGTTAATCAGAAACAAATGAACTCTTGATTGCAAGCTTAAGTGAACTGTTCTATGTTGATTCTTTCAATAAATATTAATTCTGAAAAATAACTGATCCTCCCCCTGTCCTCGTATAATTGCAGCACATAAAAAGTTAACACAGTGATTTGATTTTCAATAACCACTCAGACTGCCTGGGACTCAGCAAACACCAACACCTTCCAAAGTAGAAATGGTTTCCAAACCATTAAAAAAAAATAAGAGAAAATATGTAGGATTCTTCCGTGCAGAGTTGAAACCACAGGTAAACACTGAAGTACCAGTCTTGGTTAAAATGTTGTTTTTATGTCGCCAGATATTTAACAATTCCCTGAAACACAATGGGCACAGCTGTTTTTGGACAACCTCAGGGGTTAGAGATTTTAATGCTTTGGATTTTCTTACCTAAGGAATGTTACAGGGTGTGAAAGCAGCACCAAGAATTACAGAAACTCACTTTCTCAATTCCTTTCCTTTGTCACAATCCCAGTTAATATGACTTCCGCAACTTTTTGGCTCCCAACTTATACAGACAACACTGCGTGTGTGCATGTCGGCGCGTGTGTGTGTGTCATCATACATAACGTGCATGTGTATGTTGTTATTTCCACAGTCTAAGCCCAACACGCTGGTCTTTTTTATTGCTTGCACATATTTAACGGGTTTTCCTGCCCTGAAGCTAGAGGAAGACCAAACATCCTCCACCATAAATTTTCTCCAAGAGTAAAATCTGGAGATCATGCCACACAGGAAACCATAGACGGACCCACACGCACACTCACGCATAAACAGAGAGATGGGGAATGCACAGAGAGGAAGCGAGAGGAAGAAAACATGGAGTATTTTTCTTTTGACGCGTGTTGAAATAAAAGGGTTGCAGTAGAACAAAATTAGCAAATAGAAAAAAAACAAATGAAGCAATTTAGTGAGTCCATCTTCAAGATAAACAACATCATATCAATCACTGGATGTCTGTGACTGCTCCTCTTCACATCACCGGGCTAATGGGAAATCAAATTTGAGAAACATCTTTACCTCATTTCTCATCTCCAGGACAAATTAAATGGAATCTATTTATCAGACATGATTCAACCTCCACACAAATTCCTATTTACCTCAACTCTGATTGATGAGGATCATTATGGTGATTAAATTTGCTCTGAATGTGTCCGTATGACAGCTGTCTTTGGCTTCCCTACTTCTTCGTCTGTCTCAGCATGGATTGATGTGTCTGAGTGGGGATGAATACACACCCAGTGTTTTTTTAGAGGGTAGTGCCTATGATTCTTTAGAGTTAGCTTTTATTTTTGACAATGATTCACCAAGAGCTTTGCATTTAGTCTTGGCTGTTTTAGATTCCAGTCAGTTGCAGCTGGCTGGACTCAGGGGTTTTGCGATTACATCTTTTTCTTACATATATGCTGCCTTACAAACACATTTTGTCACATTAAACTCACAAACCTCTATGTTATTGGGATTTTATAAAATATTGTGAAATGGAAGGAAGATGCTGAATGTTTTTTAAATATTTTTTCAAACAGATTTCTGAAAAGTGAGGAATATATACATTCAGCCTCTTGCATCAGTGTACTGCGGCTCTCATTATTTTCTTTTGGACTTATTTTGTCCTTTTGTAGGGAAAAATTGTATAAATCGTCAGAGCGAGACCTGAGGAAGAAGTAAAGATTTGACTGACAAAAACCCCAGTTCAAAAGACAATGAAAATTAACTTTCTGTCCACTGCATATAAAGCAAAATAGATTCTCAAACATTTTTATTGCATTCCTGTCAGAGTCCTGTCCCCATGGCAGTATATAACCTGAATAACTGGTGTTGCCAGAAAGTAGAAATCCCCCAGCTGAGCACTGATTTCATGATTTAAAGCAGTTTTATAGCACAGAGGCCAAACTTGGGATTGGTTGGACAGACATACACAACAGAAAGAAATAAGCTTATAGGCAACACCTATTTGATTAGAGGAACACACATCAAACCCCATTTCCCATTTCTTCTTTCTTCCCTTGTTTATATGGATTCCTCATTTAGCACCTCAGAGTTATGTTTTCTGACAGCTAAATGGTATTGGACATGTTACAAATGACTGCTTTTGCACTTTATATCCTGTGTTTTGGGACTCGGGGAGCAAGTGGATTCAAAGTCAGTTAGATGTATTGCCTTCCTCTTGGTCTGCCTCAAAAGAGTACTGGTGATACAACTTCGAAAACAAAATTCAGATATTGAATATTTCCCCATTAGATTAATGTTTGTGTTTTGAAATTGTCTCTATATCATGTTTTTCTGAGAGATTTTCTAGCATCTTAGATCATGTCAGAAATGACACCTCTTTTTTTGGTGTGCCTCAAGCCTGTATTTTGGGCCTGATTCCTTTTCTTGCTTTTTCAGATCATAAAATGGTAAATGGACTGCCCTTTTTCCAGTCTCGCTGAGTCACATACGTATCAATATCAGTAGGTAACTTAGGACTCAGATTCTTGTTTGCAGACATTCGATATTTAGTTTGTAGACGCTGGAAGCAAACTTACAAACTCCTGACTAATTTTCCTACTGATCCACAGCCCTAACCCTTCCTCAGCCCATCTCTTTCTATGCTGGGGAGAGAAACCAAAGACAGGAAGAGAGATTAAAAAGTTTCCTAGTTTGTGAGGTGAAGCTGGGGATGTTCTACTACTGCTTTCAGAGCTAATCCTGGAAGGATTTAAAACTCCCACAATCTACCTCCTGGCACTCACAGCCATGAGGCTTGGAAAGCCAATAAAATAGTTTTACAAGGTGACATGACATAAAAACACAGGGAGAGCAGAAAAACTGCTTGGTACTATCTCAGCGAAAAGTCAAAAACCTTTTTTCCCTTAGCCTGTTTCTGCCTCCAACGTTTGATCTTGTGCTTTAATATTGCATGTCTGTTTGTCCAAGAACAAGCTAGTGGATTTCAATTCAGTTTTTCCATGGCTGTTTGAAGCCGCCTGGTGGATTGCATGGTCTGGAGAGCGGTACCCTGTCTGCTATCACCCTTGTCCACTTACACACAATCTGGGCCGCAGTGGGACTGAAGAGGGGATTATGTATCCGTCTGATCCTGGAGGGGCACACACTTAACACCACTGTATACAACATAGCCGTATGAGGGGCTCACACTGAGCTGAACGTTAGAGGTGCGGTGCACTTTCTGACTCAAATGTCTGTGCAACACTATTTTAAAGATATATCAAAAAGCAGTACTGTACAGAACAATTTTTATTCCTAATAGGTGCAAGTTTAGCTACTTAAATTTTGATGGTTGAAAACAGTTTTAACAACTCAGCCTGTATAATTTGTATGTTTGCCCATTATTTCTCTCTAAGTTAACTCTGTTGCTATTTCAGCCATTAAACTACATTTAAGTGATTGTGATCTAGACACAGCAACATTCCCACAAGAGCTCATTTTTAGAAGTTTTGCATGTTCTCTTGACCTACGGAGAATTTCTGATAATTATCCAAGAATATTTTTAATGAGAAAATACTGCTGTAATCGGGCAGGTCTGTTGGAAAAATGTAAAGGAAGCACTTGAAGCCAGAAGCAGGAACTCAAAAAGAGAAATGAGGCAAAACTGTTGAACTTTAATGATTAAACAAGACGAACAAATGAAGGTGATAGAATGCAACTGTTGGATTCCAAAACCACAAACCTGTCAGAAAAACAAATAAAACATTTGTAAGTACTTGGAGGAAGCCAATGAACAGACCAGCAAGTGGTGAAAATATTTACAGTGTGAAACATTAATGGGAATCTAAACAGAGAAACATGTTTCATGAAATGCCAAACAAGCATAGATTTAAAAAATTGAGCTTTCAAAAAAGCTACAGAAAGCAAGAAAAACAAGAAAGAAACTGGCAGAAATAACACATTAAAAGACAACATGTGATTATGATGCCAAACAGCGTTGTATGGTTGAACTACAATCACATCACATTTTTAACTCCATGACACCACAATAACAGCACAAAAAAACTCCACAAAAATATTGATTTAAAAATTTTTAAGGTCTATATTTAACTGTGGATTGCAGTGATTTTTAAGTTTTATTGTTTCTGACTGCTGCTTTTTACACATCAGATAATAACATTCACTTATGTTGTTGTTTGGATTTATAGCCCACTGTGTTTATCTAGGTAAGTGTTCTGTTTTACCTGTGGAGTCCCTCAGGATGCTATTTTGGGTCTTTACATTTTACTTCCTCCCGCTAGTTTCAAGATTAGTTCACTGAGGATTTACAGATCTCTTAATCCATTTCAGCTAATAGTTCTTCTACAGTTCGTCATCATTATAGAACTATCTAAAAGACATGTCTAGATAAGTCGCAGTCACAGATGGCTTTGGAAAACGTTTCTGTTGAACGGGTGTCATTTTAATACACTTTATATAACACACACATTTGGTTTGCATACAGAAATATGTTCTCAAAGCAATCATTTATTAAAATGCAACTAATATATTCCATTATGTTTCATATAGTCATAATAAATTTTAAAATTGCTGAAAAGTCACTGTATTCCAGAAACTTAATTCAGTAATTGAAGCACATTGCAGAGTGGCTATACAGAAATGGAAGTTTTCTACATTTTATTTGTGTTAACTATGATGATTTTCTGCCTACAGCTAATAAAAACACAACATTTAACATTAGAATATTTTTCATCAGTTACACATCACATCAGACCAGTAGTAATATTTATAGGATAAAAAAGTATTGTGTAGTTGTTTGCAGCAATAGCAATGTTAATGGCTTTCTCCTGAAGAGAATTAGGGTTAAGCATTAAAAGATGGGGTCAAGAGTATGATCTGTAGAGCAAACCATAAGTTAATGGTTGCAGTCTGAGAGCAAAGTGTTCTCCGGGGAACATATTGGGACAATTTGATCAGCCCACTTATTTTTACTTTACAAAAGTCCAAAAAGTCAGAAAATTACTGAAGGGGAAGCAGATACAATACAAACAAAAGTGGTTTCAAAGCATAAACTTGTGGCACGCTATAGACAATAGAAGGGGAAGACAACAAAAAGGATAATTCAAACAAAACTGAAGAGAAACCCTCAAATTTTCTATTTTAAAGTAACAGTGCGATGGTAAAAGTTCAGGCCAGAATCAGACAACGGTGCCTTGTCCTGTATCACACCTCAACAGTCATATTTTGATATTTTTCCATACAACAGAGACATGTCCTAACTAAGTTTGTGTATATATTTATTTTTTGTATCTAATTCAAAGCAGCAATTAAATGTAAGGATCTTAAAACCCATAAATACCAAATTAAAGCATTGTTTTCTTGAAGGAATCAAAGAAAGGCCAGCTAAACTCGCACAGCTAAAATATGTAAACTGTTTTGAAGGAATCTGGCTGCCCTAGTCACTCAGAGCATTTTTTCTGTTTTGTATATAATTCCCAAGCAACAGAAAATGTTTCTGTTCTGGGAGAAATGGGATGAAACAGGGCCCATATAAGTGGTCAAAAGAGCTGGATATGCTTCTTTCTAGTGGTTGTGCGTGACAGAAGTTCATGTAAAAAGATCTTGGGTCATAATTTGCTTGGCTTGGGCCAGATCCAAACGGGCCACGGAACTTTATTCAGATGCAGGATTTGGAGCATGGGGGCTGGAAGGGAGAAGAACAGAGAGCTGCCCCATAAAAACACCCAACACAATATGGTTCACATTTTTCTGCCCTATGCTAAATGCACCTTTAACTATCTTCTGAAGTGTAGCTGAAGTTAAGCAGTGCACTTATACAGTAAATGTCATCCTTTGACTTACTTTGAAACTCTATGAGACTTCCAGATCACTCTGCCTCTCTGTGTTTCTTTCTCCTTTACTATGGTTGCTTCTCTTCATATGTCTGGATCTGAAAGTAAACAAATCCAGTGAATGTCTGAGTCAAGAGACCTCCTGTCTCTGTGCTTTACCTAAATGTGTTTCAGGCAACACGTTTAGTGCTGATTGTTCCCACTCGCTGCCGCTGATGACAGCCAGGGCACAGACTTCCATAAACATAATAAATCTCCTCCAATGATGGCGGCGACTCTAACGCTTTTTTCCCCCTTTCTTTTCCTTTTTTGTCAGAGTCTTTGTCAAGTCATTCACAACCCAAATGCAACCTGAGGATTTATCTGAGTGTAGTTCAAATATAATTACCATCATCATCATCATCATCTGATACAGCCGTCAACAAGCCGCAACACATTCATGAATGTGTTGTAGAGATCTGTGCAGTAAGCCTTGTGAAGGAGGTAATTTCTCCTTTAGTCTGCAGCTCTCCATGAGGCCACCCTGCATCTGTACTCTGGGAGCGCTGCTTAAATGAACGGAGCCAAGAAATTTCAGCAGAGGTTTATTTTTGCAGCTTTCCCTCTGTGTGCCTCCACCACATCCTCACCAACCCAGAACAGCCTGGCTCTGTGCTGCAGTTCAGGAATGGCCCATCACTCCAGATTGCAGTGTAGCCCCTGCCAGTGAGTGAGGGTTTGAAACCCTGGCTGTCAGCCTACAACCACAACCTCTGACAGGCAAAAGCCTCGGGCCCTTCTGAACCAGCACAAAGCACCTTTTCAGGGGCCCTCTCTTCTTTTTCTCCACCCCGCTTAGCGCTCAGCTAGAGGCCAGCTGCCCCACAGAACCTGGGAGGGAAAGTATCCAGCATAAATGGGCAGGGGTTCAACCAGCAGATTTATGTATTCCCAAGTGGAACAGATGAATGAAACCAGAAGGAAATAAATGTAGTATCAGAATGTGACGGACTCCCGCTAGCCGAGGAGGTTAAAGCAGAGTAGCAATGTTTCATTGATCACAATTACATTGCTCCACGACAGTGAGTGCAGTTGACTTAACTCACTCAAACACTAACACTCAGAGATGGAAAATCTGAAAAAAGAAAAAAATAAACTGCAGAGTTTCAAGCAGATGGATGCTTACCGACAAATGAACTTTTAAATAACAGCTTGTCGGGGTTTGGGCCAACAGCAATCTTTGAACTGTTCGCCCTTGTAGCAGGTTTTCAAATTTAATAGACTGTGCCTACACCCTTTATTATGCTTGTATGAAAAAGGCAAAGATCCTAAGCGTTGCAACACTTAACAACTTGCATGTGGTAGCAAACTCAAAAAGAGGAGAACCATAAGAGCTTTGAGGTGGGTGATTAAGTCGGGATATGTAATTATCTTGTCTTGCCTGGGCAGGATAAAATAATCTGCTGTTGTTTCTGAGCTATCGGGCAGGTAGGAAGGTACATCTTTCTTTTTCAAAGAGCATAAATCATCATTTTTAAAGTTCTTCCCTTCTAGCTATATCCCCGCTTGTAACTCATGATATATTATTCATTTCAATAACCAAAACTTGGATGTATGAGATAAAAGAGCATGGCAGAAGAAAGGAAGCACAATGAAGCAGATAATACCACAGAGAGTAGCTGATTTTGAGCTATTGTGTTGTGCCAAACTCCTACATCAATGCAAAACAGAGACAAAATTAGTAATAGCAAAATTTCTTGCTCAAATTTCAGTTCATGAAGTACCCATTCATATTCTGAATTATTCTGTGGGGGAAAAGGATGCCAAAAGAAATGCTGAGAGTATTAGCTTGCAGACCTAACAAACTGGTACTGTGGTGATCCAAGTATGTCTGCCACACATTACTCCATCTTTCTGTCTTTTTTATCAAGAAAATAACCCATTACTTCTGTGAGAACAGTGAGCAATTTTCAAATGGATTATAGATGCAGGAAAATATTTGTCTCATCCAGAACACTGAAATTATAATTCCCTGTGAGGAAGCAATTTTGGCAGAGTGCTGTGCATTGAATAACATCCCCTCATCTCATCTTAAAGAAGTAATTTTTACCGTGTCTGTGTGCTCATGAAGGCAAGCAGTCCTACTGCACAGTTTCAATTAAACAACATTTATGAGTGCCACTCTTTTGCAGGTCCTTTTTATTGATGGGTTTACTCATGGCAATAACAGCTCTATATACACATACAAACCATATGTCTCCATCAAGTCTGTCCACTGTCACGAAGGCCAGCCGAGGTAACAGGCTCTGCTGTCGAAGACACGCAGACAGCCATGTTTCTGTCCTCCTTTCAGGAATATACTGCACACTCTGCTCAGCTGGGATTGTGCTGGGGAAGTACATCTTTCTTAGTTTTATATAAATGTAAAACTAAATCATTTTTACTGCATATTTCACTGTACCAAAAGCTAAGCTCCCATGAAGATGTTTTTCTCTATTTTGGGGGGGATTTTGTCCAAAATGGAATGCAAATCATGCCCACCTTTAACATATTGCCAGGACACCATGAGGACTTCAGTGGATCACAGCAAACCAAGTATGCCACCATGGGGTGGGTGGTATGATTGACATCTCTGGGCAGGGAACATTATGACTTTTATAAAACACTCCTATGGTTGTGAAATATGGCACATTAGCCCAGCTTACCAAGCGCTGCCACTTTAGAGTCCAAAATCATTTCAGAAATTGTCTTAACAACAAAACAAAAACACTCTTAAAGGTGTTGGCTAATTAACATAAAAATATGAATACTGTAGGTTAGTGAGTTAATTGCTTTTTTACATAACTAGTTAACCCTCTTCGAATTGTTACAAGTAGTAAAAAAAAAAAAGTCTCAGCTGCCCGTAAAGCTGTCTCTGCAGCTGTAGGCAGCTCAGCAGCAAATAAATTTTATAGTGACTGGTCCAATCTCAATATAAATCCTGATATTCTGAATTACTATTCTGAATCCCATCTGATTCTTTCCCATCTGAAAGAATCAGAATGGGATTCTTTCTTGCTATCTTGATTCTGGGGGGAAGCATCTTGACCCTCAGGTTTTTACATATTTCTATGAGTTTGTTTTTTTTCTTTTTTTAAACAAAACCAATGCACACATAGTCAAGATAAATGTTTTGTGGCATATAAAGCTTTAAATAATGTATAGGAGTTCAGGACATTATTTGTTCTTTTTGTTCTAAAATTGTTTTCTGTTTGTAAACTGGTAATTGTCATGGTGCGTTTTTGATTAAACTACAGTCATTTTGGAAATTTAGAAGATATTATGTCTTGCGATATGCTATATATTCTGAAATGCTATGAGATTGGTTTTCCTTCTTACCTATTCAAAACCGTTAGCATGTTTTTGGTTTAACTTTTATATCTTCTGGGGTTTTTTTGTGCTCTGGGATATTCTTTGTTGTCTTTATACAAGTCATGTTTGATTAAATGTATTTTATGTTTGTTTTTTTTCTAAAATTAAATTATGCTTGTTTTGTTTACTTTACGCTGAAGTCATTTTCTTGTTTCAGGCCCACCATTTTTTATTTTTTATTTTTCTGATGTACACAACAGCCCAAATGCTTCCAACCGGACCACATTATTCCCTTGACTCCTCCTGGGTCAACAAACAAAGTCCTTGAGTTTTTGCAGACCCGTTCCATTATCATCCTCTAAACAACTGAGTTTCAGCTCTTCTCTTTCAAGAACAGTTGCCTAAGTTCTCAACACAAAACAAAGTCAGCATGCAAACCTACTGGAAGTAGAATTGGTGATTTACAGTTGCTCAGACACAATTACCAAATGTTTAGAAGATCCCACGGGGCATCAAACTGCACACAACCTGCATCCTCATGCAGCCACACACACACTTACACACTCTTAGCTTGTTTATCCTTCCAAGCAGAACAAGACATGGTGCCTTGCAAGCCCTTAATCAAACAAAAGTAGACCCCTCCCTCATGTGAGCACTGACCTGACGATGAACCATTTATTTTCAGCTACTAAATGGGAGCTTTAGGACCAGAGTCTTCACAGATGTATATCCAGAAACTACTAAACACTGGATGAAGGGGTGAAATTAAAGATTTTCTTTAAGAATCATAAGATTAAAGTATAGCAGGAGTGCATTTGTCTTCCAACCAGAAATGAGACCCTTTGTTTCTCTTATCAGGCAGAGCTCAGATCTGGTGAGGGGAGAAAGTGTTCTGCTTAGGATTGAGCCATGGATATGAGGGGAGTGGGGGAGAGAGGAGGGGTCGCATGGCAGCTTTGTTAAACTTTAAGTCACCCTCGAAACTACACAACCTCCACCCCTCCTGCCCCTCCTCCTCTCCTGGAGTCCGTGGGGGTCTTATCTCCTGTGGATGTGGGCTCCTCTGGCCCTCACTAAAAGCCGCGTGTTGACATTCCTGCAGGCCGAGCCTTGTGCAAACACACCAGACCCCACCAGATGGCCAAACAAGGCAGAGAAGGACTGAGATGTAAAGGATGTGGAGGGAGATTGACAAAAGAGGGGAAAAAAATCATTGGCTTGGTGAAAATCGCATTTACAGCCAAAATGTCAATTTATCAGCCTGACACATGGTCAAAAGGCCTTCTGTTTAACTCTGAGGCAAATTATGTTCTGAGCCAAATGTTTTCCTTAACAAAAGCTTCCTAATTTAAAATCCAATATGGTTGGTTACCTATGAAAAAAAGAGAAGTTTTAAAGTTTCTGAACGTCAGATTTGCTCTCCCTCATTGATACTTAAATAGTTTCTACAAGTTTATCATCATTATAATTAAAATAGAAAAGCTATATGAATTACGAAAAAAATCACTTAAAAAAGCATATATTATGTACATGTCATAAACATATATTATATTGATTATTTCTATCATTATGAATACTCTGGCTGTTTTTAGAAAACTGTATCCAAGTATAAAAGCTCAGTTTAGTGGAAGGAGAAAGTGTGGTATACACAACATCAGACGTCTCCTAACTTAGACTTGTTAGAACAATACCATTGGTCCAAGGTACTCTATTTAAATACAAGTAAAGCTTACATTCCATTTGGAAATCTGGGATCCATTCTTAGTCCAGTGTTTGGACTAAGAATGGAGAGCCACAGAATATGAGCTGCTTGAAGTCCAACACCAGCTGTGGTTTCTGAAGTGCACAGTCAACTCAGACATCTACAAAGAAATTTTTGAATTGCTCATGCTTATCTTCTCATGAGCATTATGGAAATTATTATTTCAATTTACAGTTTACCAAAACCTCCTGTAATGATCATAGTATTACAGGCTTGATTAAGTGACCTGCCAGACCTAACAATGGAAAGAAGATGAAGGCCGTTATCTAAACACCCTGGACTTTTCAGTCCACCTCAGCAGCGCCACAGATTTCAAAGGTCTTCTGTAATTTTCAAATTTTCCGATAAACTAAATTGTGGCTTTTCATTCACTGATAAGCCACGATCATCAAGATAAACACAAATAGACAGCAGAAGTGTATCACTCATCATGCAATGAATCAATCCAATACACAAGTTTTCCTTTTTGAACCCTGTTGCTGTTCTGAATTTAATGAACTTGATTTAAATTATTTCACTGAAGGGAAAAATGTCTTGTTTCACTGGCAAACGTACTTTAAGTGAATAATTAAGGAATTATTCACTTAAAGCAAATTTCTATGTTTTGCTGAAAACTTACTTGGAAGTTGGTTTGGTCTCCGTTCAAGTGTACTAAAATATTTGCGGTAAATAGACCAAGATTTTATGTTGTTGCAGTGTACAATTTGAGACTTTTCATGACAACCTTGCAGAAGCCTTAGAAAGTTTTTCCTAAATTATGAAAAGTGTTTAATAATTTTCTGACATTTATAATAATAATGTGAGGAAGAAATCTGAGATGTTTTGAAAAGTCGTCTCCTTCAGACTTCCTCCCTGAAGACATGCAGAGTTAAGAATTAAGGGTCAGCAGGTTAATCTTTGAGGCATTATACGACCAGAAGCCATCCAAACGAAAACTCATTTAAGGGTCCGGCTGAGTCCGGTGGGTCATGTTTATCAGCTTAGAAGAAGAAAAGTGTCTCTCAAATTAAATGAAGATATAAAAATTAAACAAATGTTATGCAGATTTGTGTTAGATTTGCCCCTAAGGACAAATGCCCAAATCTTATCCCTTGTTACAGGATGTACTACATTAAATAAATGCAGGGTAATCTTTGAAAGCATCTTCTGAAAAAAGGACAGTCCTAATCCTCTGTTTGGTGTCCATGGAGTTCAACCCTCCTTATGTGTACCATCAGCCTACAGCACAATAGACAGTCATTCCAATAAAAGTCTGAAAGCCAGTGTGGATATCCGGCTCTCTTTTTCTCCAAACTATCCCTTTAATGGTTTATCCCCCCACCCTTTCTTTTTTTTCTTTCCCAATCCCCCTCCATTCCTCCATATTCTATGGAAAAAAAAGAAATGTCTCCGACTGAGTTTTCCCTCCCAAGTCCTTTTTTCATGTTCTGGAAACATGAGGAGACACGTCTATTGGAGGGGATGAACCTGCTGGATGAGTGTGTTTGTTCAAAACAAGCTGCACCTTGGTGATAGATAGAGGGGTCTCTGGGTTCATGCAAAAAAATAAAATAAATAAATAAATCAGTCTATAAAACACGTTGTTTCCTCACTAAATTACAATTTGCTGCAGCTTGCAGCTGCTTGTGCCCCAAATCATAAAACCACGATTTTTATGGCTAGCTTCCTTCATGTCAGACTCACATATTTAATCATAGTAATATTTACCAGAAAGAGAAAAGGTAAAAACATTAGCTATAGACAATCACAATTTAAAAAGTGATTGAAAGTGAACATCCAGCTCTTCTGTATGAACTCCTGTGGTTTGGACTGAAGCAGAGTTTGGTCAGATAGCTATGAAATTAAATACAGAGATTTATGTTCAACCACAGAGAGAATTTCAGTCACATTACAGACTTATTGATGTTTCAGACTCTGTAGCTAGCAATTTTAGTTAGAAATGCTTTAGTCTACAGCTAAGCACAAAAATAATCATGCCCCCAGCTGATTACGGTTTTAAATGACTTACCCAAGACGTTTCTCACAGGAGGTGAGACAAGCACCTCCTAAAAGATCACAAAGCAATGTAAACTAGGTATCAGTTTAGAAAATATGTATATTCATCATTATTTATTTAGAATTTATTTCATGTTTTTAATAATGAACTTTATGAAAAATTATTAGGGAAGTTAAATTTTAATTTTATCATTAAATGGGTAATCCAAAATAGTAATAAACCTTAGAGCTGAATATTTAGGAAAGTAAAAGCGAGGTTTATGGTTTCTGAAGAATGTAGTCACAACTATTGGGCAATAAGTAATTCTATAACTAATTAATAAAAGTAAATCCCAAATTTGCAAGTAGACATTTAAAAAATATATTAATAATTAAGCTTTCCCCATAGGGCATAAACATGAAATAATATGTCAAGTCTAACAAACAGGCCTAGATCTATTATATGTGTTTATGCACAATTTTGAGTGTGTGTCTAAGTTAGAAATGTCTTCATTGTTACTTACACATAAAATCAGCCATAACATCCTCTGCAGCATAATCTACATATTGTATTTTTTAATAAACTTTCTATAGGAATTTTGTGTTAAATGAACTGCTCTGCTTAATGTTACAAATTCATGTATTCCTGAATTTCCCCTTTGCGGGACAATAAAGGCCGTTTCTATTTCTTCTATCTGTCACATGTGTAATATTGTGCAGGGTAGACAAGCAGCCTCTAAAACAGATCTGCTGTGATTAACTTAGATCAAATCAGGTAAATCAGCCGTTCGCTCTGCTGAATTAAATCTGTTCTGATAAGAGGAGATCAATGAGTCCATCCATGAACATATTAGGAACATATCAGCCAAAGACGGTTTGTCTTTGGCTGATCCCTCAGACAGATCGCAATGCAAAGCGGGACCATCATTACAATTACAAGTTTCCTTTTTCATTAATGGAATTGCTTCGACATCATGCCATCAATTAAACATCAATTTAAGTAGATTGAATCTGTATCTGTGCTGAGCTTTGCAGTTTTGCTTTCAATCTGGGCAATCCAGATGTGTTCACTTATAGCTCCTTAGCAGATTTATCCAAGTTCTTGGAGCCTAAAACATGAAATGAAACCAGAATGTACTGTTCAGTAGTAACACGGGGTGTACCTTTTTGTACAGCAGGCGAAACAAAGGCAAAAAGAGCAACTCATAGTCTGAGACAAGCACAGGTAGGTATATTTTCAACATTTATTCTTTGCAAATGCAGCATGAATGCCTGCAAAACAGCATCTTAATGTTGGTCCAGTAGAAAACAAAAACAAAAAACACTTGATTTAATACTTTGTTTTTCATATTTCAATTTTGTCCTGGGAATTTTGAGTTTATCTTTGTTTCAAATGAGGAAGCAGATTGCACATAGACATTTTCAAATTAGTCTTTTACTTATATATAAATATCCAAAGAATTTCATATCGCAAACCGCGGCAAAAAAAAATAATATAATAAAGAGGATAGAAATGGCATCAATGTCTAAATACGAAATGGATTAGATGACTATAAAATGTACAGTTTTAAAAAACTTTTTAACTTAATATTCACATTCATGTATAAAACTTACAAAATCTGGATCTCTCCAAACTCCTAAAAATAGAACCTTTCTGTTAACTGCTGAAGGATTATTTTTAAATTACCATAAATTTAACAGATTATTCCATATCATCAGCATTAATGTAATCATTCCCACCATCTTGCTGCTGTTTTTTTGTACTTTTTTGATTCATTTTTTAAAATATGTAACTCAATAAATTAACATACCAGCGCAGTCCCTGAAAGCCAATACTTAACTGTGTTACTGAGAAAGTGTGTGTGTGTGTGTTTAGCATAGGGTGTATGAGGAGAAATATAGGACATTTGTCAGCAAAACCTGCCTCATAAATGGGAGCAGGGTGTGGAGGTGGGGGTTGTTTCCAAGTCCATACAAAAAATAATTCATAGTAAATATATAATATATTTTTATACATATTTGAATATATTTACAAATATAGCCAGCACTTTTCATTACATTGTGAATTCTTTCTCCAGAATAATCAGGGATGTTTATCTAGAGAACTGGAAAAAAATATAATGCACCAATATTACAAAATTAACAAGAAAAGTTTTTATATCTGCTCTCCTTGTATTCCTGTTTTGTTAGTCGGTGCTCCATATGTGAGTCCCTTTTTCCTATTTGTCTTCTAGTTTCATGTTTTCTTCTTCGTTTGTTTATTTTTCAGTTCATACCAGTCCACATATTCCTCTAGGAGTAAACAAGTCTTGGAATGCCAGCCACTGCTACTTGATCACCAAGCAAGTAGCGCTGTGGAGCTTCTGGGTAGGAAGATGAGAACCAAAAGATGAGAAAAAGCTGCGTGTTTACACGAGAGAGGAAGAGGAGGCCTCAGGGAATGTCAGTTCATCCAGTCAGTAAGAAGCAGCTTCCGTAACGCGCTCCGTCCCCTCCGTTAAGACCTCAAGTGTTCTGTGTTGGTGTCTGGCAGTGCTAGTCCCCGATCGGGTCCGTTTCAGAGAAGGTGTCTGTGCTACGTGTGTTCAGCAACTCTGAGGTTGGGGCAGGCCAAAAGTTAGCTCCGGGGATGAGCCGGCAGAGGTTCATCTCTTGGCGTTCCCGTTGATGTGCTGGTACTTGGGGAGGCAGGGCTCATCCGGCAAGGGGTCGTGGGAGAACACAGAGTCGTCGCCGGAGGAGCAGGAGCTGCGAGTGTCAGGGAAGCTGGGGGAATACTGCTCCGTAGGAGCACACAGGTCCAGATATTCCTGAGGACGCAGACAGAGGAGAAAAGGAGTGTTAGAAAAAAGTCTACATTTAGATGAACAAAAAAAAGGTGGCACAGGATCAAAAGCAAACAGGAGAAAATAAATTGAGAGCTGAAACCGGGTCAGCAAGACCCGGGACTTTCCAGAGGAGGACTGGAAAAGGGTGGGGGGGTGAGAACAGTATCACCTTCATAATGATATTTATCTGAACCATACCAAATCACCCTGGGAGGATAAAAAAAAATTGAAAAGAAAAATAATCTTCAACTGGATACTGCATAAAAATATTTGTAGAAATAATAGGTAATAAATCGAATCTCAGGCTGCTGTCTGATCCAGCAGAGCTAATAAGAAAAGAAAGTTGACCTGATCGCACAGCAGAGCAGTTCAACATGGGTTGGATGTTCAGAGCAAAACTGGCAGTTTATGTGGAACAACTGTGGGCCAACCAAGACATGGACCTGAACTGACAGGCAGGACAAGCAGAACATGAAAACAAGAGGCAGCCAAAGTACTGATTAGCTCTGAGGGAGCTGCAAAAATCCACAACTCAGGTGGGAGAGTCTGTTCACGGGGTAACAATTAGTCATTTATGGAAGAAAGTGATCTGGTCAGTTTACATAAATGTTAACCTTTCTGGCAGAGACATGGAAAACAATGTGAAGCAGAATCCCTGCCTTAACATATACTGTCAAAAATGGTGGCAGTAGCATCATGCTTTAGGATCGCAAGATGACGGGATTCGGCCAGCTGTTTTCAAGCCAAACATTGTAAACTATGTAAATACTTTTCTGTAACAAAGGAACTGCTAGTGGATAACTACTAATAATATTTGAATTTCCATCTCCTAAAGAAGCAGAAAGAGGCTTCTGTTAAGTTTTAGGAGCAGGATTTTTTCCAAAGTTTTGCAGGGAAAGCTGAACATCTGGAAGTTTTTAAAATTAAATTTGAAACTTGAGTTTTAAATTGATAATTAAGATTGAATTCAAGAGTTTTTCAGACCATGCATACAACGCATAATGTTTCTGAGTGAATATTAATGTGTTTAATAAAAGGCCTAGTCAAAGTCCAAATATTTAATTTGAACTCACATGAGTTAAAAATTGATGTTCACAGAGGCTCTTCTTCAAAACCTATTGAGTTTTAGCTATTTGGCAAATAAGAAGGGCACAAATTTCATATTTTGAGTGTGATGTTACCCAAAAAGATTTGTAGCTGAAATTGCTCAGAGAGCTCATACAGGCTTACTACAAAAGCAGGTAACAATTTTCAGATTCATATTTGGCTGAAAACCACATCTTACTTTCCTTCCACTTCATTATTTAGCAATACTCTGTTAGTCAATCAGAAAAACAATATATAGGAATACTTTAGCAGTCGTAGCAAAACATAATTTCCATGAATTCTCTTGGAAACTGGAGAACAATATACTGGCCCTCTACTGCATCCTCTCCCATAACTTCAGTCAAAACAGATCTGAAACCTGGCCCTGAAAAGCTTGACATAAACAACAGGAGATGGTTTGAAAAAGAATCAAGAAGCTGGCAAAGCTCAGCTAACCGCCATGAAAAAGGAAAGATGAAAACCTCCAGAAATCCTGTTATTAATTTTTGACTCAGTCCAGTCTTGTGAAGATGTTTGTGTCTGTTGAGGCCCCCTTTTTCCCCTCAGCTTGTCTTTAATGACTGTTACTGGGCCTCGTTGTGTGGATGAAGAGTTTTTGGGGTTTTGTAGAAAAAGAGCACTGGCTTCCATTTTCCCAGCTCAATCCGAAAAGGGTCATATTACTAAAGATCTCCACATCTGCCAGCGGTTTGGGGTAGAGGTGAAGGAAAGGGGGAGAAAAAGGGGCAAGAAAGGGGAGCTTTATTACATTTCAAAAGTTCTAACTCATATTTGGAGATTTTTAGCGTAAATACGCGAGGGTCTGACTCCAGAGCAGACACAACTTGACAGCTCTCTATCGGCGGCCTCTTTTTAGGGAGACAAAGAGGGGAATGGAAAAAGGGCAATGTGACGACTGGACTGCAGCAGCTATGCTGAGCAACGATCGGATCATCTAGTCATTTCTCAGCAATGGGCCTCATGTCAACCAGGCTCCATAAACTTTCTGGCAATGCTCAGCCAAACCTGGTATTGTCCTGCGTGTATCATATTTTGGTGTTTCATCACAATTAAATGTCTGTTTGGAAGGAAGGTACATGAGGCATGAATTGTGACCACTCAAAGCGAATGAGTTAACAGAGGAGGTTGTGGAGAAGTGTGAAAGCCAGCTAGTCTCACCTCATTAGTGTTCAGGGTGAGGATTCGATCCAGGTCCTCCACTAGCTGCTTGAAGGTTGGTCTCTGTGATGGGATGGCGTGCCAGCAGTCCTTCATCATCATGTACCTGAGTGAGGAGAAGATATAGTTTTCATGAGTACACAATGGAATGGTAACACTGGTACTTTGTGTTGGTGGACAATTTGTGTTGGGCTAGTCGTTTCTGAATGCAAGTTCTGAGACTGGATTTTATTTAGGTGGATCAAAGTACAGAGGGGCTACACCAAAAGTCACTTTTCTGCTTGCTATGTGTAAAACAATATGAAACAACTTCATAATAATGTTTATAATAATGTAATATGAAAAATTTTTAAACGTGAAAATACCTTTCTAAAGCACTGTAATGAGTCAAGAATACCAATATCTGATTTGTCTGCCATGTTTGTGCATTTCTCTGTGTATTCTGCCTTTGTCTCTTCACTTCCGAGGCTTTATTGAGACACTGTTGGTAAATGATCCCAGTTGTACAGATGCCTGATAGAGTCGCAGAGGCTTTTATCAAGCAAACGAGTCTCTCACGGAGTCCCAAGGCAACAATTAATGCTAATTCAGAATATGGATTGGTTGGAAAAGATTTGGATTTTGGTGAAAAGTGTTAAACTTACAGCTCATTGGTGCAGTTTCCAGGCTTGTCCATGCGATGTCCCTCTTTGAGCAGCTTGAAGAGCTCTTCTACTGGAATGCCAGGGTAGGGTGAGCCCCCTAAGGTGAAGATCTCCCACATCAGCACCCCAAATGACCAGCTAGTGGGGAAAACAGGAAATATACATGCTTTATTTGCAGAAAAGATGTGGAAAGGTGAGATTTGTATGCAAATCTAAAAAGAATCCTTTATATGGGAGCATTGGGACCACTTGGCAGATAATTTTCATCCTTTCACCTGATTAATGGATAGAGGAAATGCAACACAGTAACATCAGTGGTGTCAATGTCCACTTTCTGTCCTCTAGTTTCTTGTGGTGCAAAGCCGCTGGCAGTGCTGCTCGACTCTGATCTCAATGACTCCTTTTGTGCCCAGCTGGCTGGTTACAGACCCTGGCATTGTCCAGTCGCACCAAACCAAAGAAAACACTGGACCACCCACAGCAGACAAAAGAGAAATAATCAACAAAAGACGTCCAGAAGCGGAGGTGGTGACTACTAATTATTAACTGCTTCCTTGCCTCAACTTCCTGTTGTTGAGCTCCACTTCTCAAATGGTAGCTCTTCCTTCAGCGGCTTCATTATTGATGCACACTAAAAGGATGCATTATTTTGTGCAACATAGTGTGCATTACCACAGACTTCGAGCATACTGAGCACATGAGTGGTACAGAAAGAAAAGCCTGCAAAGACATGAAGGTAGGGCATTTATCATTTCTTTCATCTGTTTACACAATCAGCCAGGTCTGTTCTCTCCTATATCAGTGCTTTGCATCTCAGCCCTTGTTGACACACTCGCCTCTCCTTTCTGTGACACTTTGTAACCATAGCTCAGCACTTGTCAGCTTGTTTAGCCATCCAAGATGGTGTCCACCTCCAAGCAGCCATGACTTACAAAAATAAACACACAAACTCAGGGGGCTACTTAGCTGACCTGGCATACTGCCTTAGTGGAGAGAAGAGCACTTATGTGTTTCAGCCAGCTTCAAACATAGATTATGTTTATGTGAGTCCTTTAATTAATGAATACCTCTGTGTAAACAAGGTTAGGACTGAGGACTCATCCATATCTCATCACATTTAAGTCATAATGTTACGTCATATCTTCTCCTGCAGGACTTTCTCATTGCTGCCTAACGGCAACATACATGTGAATGATAAAACTATATTATGTAAATTGGTGGATTACTAGAGATGCACACAAATTTGGCTGGTGAGTGGAAACAAAAATCCAATCTACAGCTCAGCCGGCCGAGACTGTTGGACAGTCAGTCTGAAAATATGAATGCGATCTTTATTCAGTCAGTCAGTAAATGCACCATGACTAAGTGATAATAGGTCTCCCTAACTACAACACTCTTTTAGTATAGAGGTTGTGACTGAAGGAAGAAGAGTTATCTTAAAGGTTTTAAGATTGGATGGTATTGGCCAATCTTTTCCTGTTCTGGTTCATGACTGAACCAAACCAAAGTGCTATAAGGTTTCACTAAGAAAAACAATTCAAGGGTGTGTCTGAATCATGAACTTCAGCCTCAAAAACATTTAGTCTGCTCGGCTGACGAAGGAACTGGCCTACAAAGAGCTGAAATGAGTGAAATGTGTGAAATTTGTTTTATTCAGATTTATTCCCACCCTTGCCTCAACAGAAATCCTGTCCCCCTCTTCATCTGCTACAGCTACAACGACAAAAATCTTGAGACACTAGACCCGTCCTCTGAATCTGGGTAAAATAAGGACACATATGTGGAATGAATTTGGAGGTGTCTTTAAATTTGGACACCCTTTGTTGCATCGCTGTGACTTAATTGGCCGTTTAAGGATGCAGCTCCTGAATTTGGACCCTCAAGTCAGATTAACCACTTTTACTCTTTAGTGTGGAAGCGGTTACTGAAAGAAGAGCATTACAATTAGGCTATTTTCATCTCCTGGGAAGTGTTAGAAAATAAAGTCAGAGAAAACATAAAAGGTGTAATGAGCTTTACAATTCAGGGACAGGAAAGTTCACTGAAAGTATCAATGTTCTCTAGGGAATACAAGAATCGACTCCAGTTTACAGTTCTGATGCTGACATCTTAAAATGTCATCTCAGCATTTATAACCTGTATTACAGCAACTCACACAATGTGACGTAACCCTCCTCCAAACAAATAGTTTATAATTGCGCAAAACCAACAAAAAAATTTTAACTGCCGTTAATAATATTTACAATAGTAAAATTAATGCTAGTTAAAGTTCCATAAAAAAAAGGTTGGAAATTGTTCAATAAAACTGATCTGTGGATCTCCAGTGAAGCTGAAGTCAGACTCTCTGCACTTGAGCTACAATCCTCCGCTCATACCTACACTCTCCAGAGCTGCTCCGCTGAGCTCATTTGTTACAATCACAGAGGGGGGAGTGTCATTGCAATTCATGTATTCATTTAATCTGATGTCATGTATAGATCGCCCGTGCCTTGTGCTGCTTGATTCAGCTCCACCTCCTCCCGCACACGCACAAAAAGCCAATTACTAAATGTGAGTGATGAATCGTAATTAGGGGTGAGCCAATACAGAGCACTGCAGCAATACAAACACACACACACACCCACCCTCCCTTTCTCCTTAGCTCGCCTGCGTTATTGATTGGAGAACATGAAGGACGTGGTGTGTGTACACAGATTCTTTTATGTGCACACAACGACCGCAGAGGGAAACCAACTTAAAGCGCTTTCCCTATGTTAATTGAGATGTTTTGTGAGCTACTGGTGTTTGGCTTAAGTGCACATAGCGAAAACCTCCTTTCGCTAGGGTCAGCATGCAAGGCATTTATCTAATTGCCACATGCGCTTTTCTGCCGCCAGTGTCTGGAGCAGAAACTTCAAACGACGCTGTCAGGACGCATGAGACTCAAACACCAAAAATAGAGGGATGCTCTCGCTTTGTTCTGTTTTTAGAATGAATACTCTTGATCTTAAATAAAACGAGGAAGAGACAGAGACGGGTCAACGATTCACATACCAGATGAAAGAAAGTAAGAATGCTGGGATAAAAGAGGAAGAGGGGGAGTTATTTTGATGGTGGAGCCAGTCCAAAACGATGAGCAGCAGCATGTGTAGAGTTTTGCTGAATGAGGAGAAGAGAGCGTACAGGGGGGGAGAGTGAATGTAGGCCCGAAGCATTGTTGTGTTCAGACATTGGGTAGAGGCCCGAAAAGGTGGGGAGACTTCCGAGCCGAGCCGGAGAAGCAGGAGGAGAGGAGGAGAGGAGGGGAGGGGTTCTGGTGGGCTTCGGGCTCCTTCCAGATTCTTTGAAGCCAGTCAGATTAGTAACACAGCATTGGCTACAAGTCTAGCGTGAAATCCTCACTTTTGCCACAGACTGGCCAACACCGGCTCCCTATAGCCAATGACCCCCACAGTACCCCAAAACCCCCCCATCCAAAAATCCAAGATAGTACAAAAAAATTTAATCTCACTTAAATCTGATTGCACAAACAACGAGGAGTGATCGCACACGCCACACTAGCTTGTCTGTAGCCTTGTACTCACACATCACTCTGGTGCGTGTAGACCCGGTCGAAGAGCGCCTCTGGAGCCATCCATTTAACCGGGAGACGACCCTGAAAACGCAAACACAGAAGAGGAAGGTTAACTGAAAACCACGCCATAAGCAATCCTTGGAGTCCTTATTCCGGGCCTCATCAGCATCTTTACAATTAGTCACTAAAAAAGACTGAAATGTGAGAAGAGCCTCGGGATTAAGGATGTAAAAGAAGCGCCTTTCTGGGAGGGGAATTCCCAATGGACCATTTATGCTGTTTAAGCAACAGAGGTGATAAACAGGGTCACGGATAAAAGAGAGTTTATCTCTGTGTGCCATTAAAACAGGCCAAGAGGCTAAGCATTCTTAGCAAGGTCAAAGTGTACATTACCTTAATGGTAAACCTAATTTCATGAGCTGAACTAACTAAGTTCCTTAGGTTCAGTTCTTACATGCAGAGCTTTATTACTATTCACAATAAGAAGACCTCATATAGTCCACTAAAGTTAAAGCTTTTCTCATCTTGTCATGTTACACCCACTAACGTGAGGGTATTTTACTGCCAGATCTCGTGAGTGCACAAGGTGCTTGAATCATCTGCCGACCCACAATTCCACCTGAGCTGTGGATCTCTGCAGCTGCTCATAGTAACACTGGAGCCAATAGTAACACTGGGCTCCAGAGTTACTATGGATCTTTTGACTGCTTCTCTGATTAATGATCAGATGTTCAAAGCTTGGAATATTGTTTAATAATCAAATGCAACTTTAAAATTCTCCACAATTTTCTCCCTGGTCTGTGAGCCTTGTTCCTTGGTCTTCATGTTTGTTTACTAGTGTTCTCTAGCAAATCTCTCAGGCAGTAAGAGAACAGCTGGATTTATACTGAAATCAAATTACACACAGGTGGGCTCTGTTAATAACTAGGCAACTTCTGACAGGGTTATTGGTTACATTTTAATTAGGCATATCATGGTTAATAGGGGTTGAACACAAACACACACGAGTCTCTTTGAGATTTTTATCTACAATAAGACTGTATTTTATCTTTGTGGTTATAACACAATAAAATGGTTTGAATAACTGTGCAGTGCAGAATACATTTAGTTCATAAAACAAAAGCAAAGTAGACATTAACATTTTATTTTGTGGCACCAAAGAATAAAAAGTAAAAATTGATGGCTCAGTCAGATCCTAAAAGATCATCGCTGGAAATGTGGTTATTGTCCCGGTGCTCACCTCCATCATCATCGTCAAATATTGTTGTGGTTGTCAGCTAGTTCTCAGCATGATCGTGCATGCAGTGAAAAGGCAGTCATGCATATTAAATGAGGATGTGCAGGCTGTGCTGTTCTGTGGTGGGAAAGAAAGACACCACTGGGCCACTATGGAGATGTCAGTTATGTTTAGTCTGCTCCCTCTCTCCCCCCGACTCTCTCTCTCCGTGTCTCTTTCGGAGCTAATTGTGTAAATGTTGATGAAACTAAAAGAACAAGAGACTGAGGGGGTAAACTAGGCATGGTCCGGAGAAGCACTACATTCAGAGCCTGCCTGGGAACCTGTAGCTTCTGCCAAGACACCAGCACAGGAAAGGGGTGAAGCAGAAAGACGAGGGGAGGGAAAAACAGAGAAAAGCCTAAACCATGTGAGCGGATTTCACAATGTTTGCAAAAAACACTCTATAACCTAACAACCTAAACCTTTCAGAGTGCAGCATGCATGTTGTTAGAACTTACATTGGTTGTCTTTTTATAGTAGTCAATGTTGTGGACATCCCTGGCCAGGCCGAAGTCAGCGATCTTCATGACGTTACTCTCTGTGACCAGGACGTTCCTGGCTGCCAGGTCTCTGTGTATACACTGGGATGGAAACAGTGGAAAAATGAGGTAAGAGGGAAAAAAATGGGATGGTCAAAGTGAGGGAAAAAAGTAAAATCAGGAGAGGGGTCATGTCCATAATTATTTGGACAAATATACAACCCCACACAAGAACATGGCTGGAGATTATTCATACATAGCCATGTATACTGTAAATATGTAAAGACCAAAATATGTGTGTGTGTCAGACACTCACATTCCAACAGTGAGAGAGCGTGAGGCTGCATTTGGCCAACATGGCTGTACCCCCATTGTGAGAACCTCCCAATTCTTCTGCACAGAGGGGCTTTTGTTGTGCAATGGGAGACAATACAGGGATTGGGGCAGAGGGTATGAGTACTGTTTTCAGGGGACCATGTTCCCACAGGGACGCACAAACAAGCTTCCGACTTAAAACCCTCCTGGATGCTGTTGTTAAGCCCTAAGTACTTAGTCTCTACTGGCACAGAGATGTATCCAAGCAGCCAGAGGGCTGGAAGGTTGATGTGAAAGTAGTATGTTTCGCCTGTCCTCCCCTTACCTTTTGAGATGCGAGGTACTCCATGCCCCGTGCCACCTGATAAGTGCAAGAGACAAGATCTTTGAAGGTGAGCAGTTCATCGGAGACACGGGCGATGTCATAGGAGTACTCCATGCCAGGAGGACGGCGGGCTCTGAGGTACTCTCTGAGGTTGCCTTTGGAGGCATACTCTACTATCACATATAGGGGACCTGTACAAGCGCAAGTCACAACAAATAGGTGTTCAAACCCTATCTTGAACAGAATGTATGTAATGTATATTAAATTAAAATATTGTTCCCCTCACCATCTTGTGTGCAGGCTCCCAAAAGGTTGATGATGTTCTTGTGTTTGCCGATCATCTTCATCATTTCCATCTCTGACACCAGGTCAGAAAGGTCCTTTTCTGTGGCATCGTCTACAACAGAAAAGTTTACAATCAGAAAAATAGACACAACAAGCGTCTCTTTTTAACTGTTTGACTTTAAACTAAGGGTGTGTCCACTTCCACAAAAACGGGTCTGGAAGGTGATTGCAATTAGGCCGGGATGACAGACATCGTTGGCTAAAGTTACAGCTCCTCAGATAGAGTACAAAGGCTTTCAGAGGTAAAAGAAAGGGTGATGTGGGAAATAAACTTCATTGAAGACCGTGGAAGTTTACCAATACACTAAGATAGTCAATGCGGCATTGCGTGCATTCTTCAGTACCATTACAGTAACTTGAGTCACTGTTAAAAGGACTCTACAGTGAAGGAACGTATACAGGACCTCTGTTGTACCTAATCCTACTGTGCCCTGAAACCCCAGACCAGTCCAGCCTCCTTCTCCTGGTTTCATTAATCACAACAGCTCTCTTAATTGTACTTGCCTCATTGTTTAGATGCTGACTGAGTGCTGCCCAACTGCTGCTTTGGGGTCAGGTATGCGACCGCCCCTAACCCTCACCTATCCAACCCACCTTCCTCAAGCCGTCAGTCAGCAGCCACCAATAACAAGTAATAATGCCAGCCTAAGGCTCCACCTTGCACCTTTGCTGAACCCCCGACTGCAACATGAATCAGCTAAAGAAACGTTCTTATTTCAAGACAGAATGAAGCAGAGTAAATCTAAGCCCGCAGGTCTGACCTCAAGTCAGATGTTTAAGAATGAAGTGAGACTTTGATGGTGCAACAAACAGAGACTAGATATGATATAAGGTATGAAATCATTTTACATCATAGCACTCCTACGCGTTTAAATCCTTTTAATAAAATGCAAGGCTAATTGGTCTGAGTTTAATCTGGAAATATGGAGCATACCATAAATCAGTCCTGCTCTTGTCCCCATGTTGCACACTGCTAGTCAGCTGGATGTCTGGAAATATATTCTTTAACGTATCTTTTTTCTGATTTTGTTGTTGTAGTTGTTATATTTTGTTGTGTTTATGATTGTTGCAGTGATTGTGGTGGGTGTTGGTAGTGTTGCCCTTCTCTTTCCTTTGCACTTTTAGTCATTTCACATCTGACGTTTTTGGGTATGAAATGGTGCAATGTACCACTTGTCAGGTTAATATGTAGAAGATATATTTTTACCACTTTAATAGTTGGGTTTAAATGATTTTAAACCACTTTTCTTTACTCTACCTAAAGAATTTTCATATAATCAAAAACAATTGCACATGAAGTTTTTATCTCCATTTGTCTCTATAAATTATGCAAATACTTAAATAGGACTGGTAGGGCTTTAGTAACTAAATTTAAAATTGCCAGGTTCAAAATAAGTAAGAATGAGTAAAATTACAATCTGTGTTGCAAATAATTCAGTGTGGTGAACTGAATATCAAACATTTCCCGTTTTGTACAACAATTATGACCCAACACCGTGGCGGTAACCCAACCCACAGTAATGTTTACCCAATACGCCAATACAGGGCATTAAAAACTGCTGTTGAAAAAGTACATTTGACAAACTAAGACACTTTCCGAATATATTAAGACATTGAAATCTTCTAATTACTGTGATAACGATGAAACTGTGGTATTTTAACTCATGGTTAACACACAGCAGCATCTCATGGAAATCCACTCACCTTTCAGCATCTTCACTGCAACAGTGACAGCCTCCTTGGGTTTGTCCTTATCGATGCCCAGAGCTTCAGCCATCACAACTTGACCGAAGCAGCCTTCACCCAGAGGTTTGCCAAGAGTCAACCTAAAAGAAAATACAACATTAAAAAAAGGAAAAGAAAAAAAACTGGATGCTGATAAGTTCAAATGGTCCACATAATAGGCCTTGCACTGACTCCCACTCTGCAGATATAAAGCAGGAAGAAGTGTGGGATCAAGATAGTTAATGAAACCAGGCACAGAGCCACACCCATCTTTCAGCCTTTCTGTATTTCAATCAGATTCTGTTTGTGGGAGTGCTTTTCTGGCTTGATGAAGTTTTTGCCAGAACAGTAGGTAAGAAGACACACATGGCAGAGATAATCTCTTAATAAACCTGAGTTGAGCCACTCTTTTGTAAACTATTTATCCTGTCTTGGCATGTTCCAGTATACAATTATAACTCTTTGCAAAGGAGGCAGCTCAGCCCTGACATATTAGCCTGTGATGGATGAATTTCTGTCTTTCTTTTGTAACTAAGAAGTGCTGATGAACCTTTTTTTTTTACATTAGCAGCGAACTGCAAAGCAGCTCTAGGTAAATCAGATTGGACTGAGAGTCTACAAACATCAATTCTGAATTGGCTTAAGGTCTTAGATTTTGACAGATGAATGAATATGCTTTGATTTAAACCAATCCATTAGAACTCGGGTCGTTTCGTGAAGCTCAACCCTCCTCCCCAAGTCATTTGCAGCCTCAAACAGGTTTTTCTTCCAGCATTGTCCAGTATTTATCTACACCTAAAGTATCCTCCCTATAACGCTGACCTGCTTTCCTCCTTCAGAGGTTTGTGGCTACTCTTTCAATTCTTTGTGAGGTACCGAAAATTTGGGATAATGCTTTGTAAAATAAACAAGCTTTAAGTTATTCACAACTTTCTCCCTGACCTCTTCTGTCTTCCTTGGTCTTCATGATCCTGTTTGTTCATTAATGTTCTCTAACAAACCTCTGGGGCTTTTGAAGAACAGCTGAATTTATTATGTTAATTTTGAGTCTACTCACTAATTAGGTGACTTGTGAAAACAATTTATTCAGGGCTGTCAGCATAACGGGGCTGAATGCAAACGCAGGTCGCATTTTTTAGATTTGCTTTGTTAAACAAAACGTTGAAAACCATGTATCATTTCTACCTATGTTACATGTTACATACCTGTTACATATGATCTCAATGAAACAAAAGAAAGTTGGCGAGTATGACATAACATGTGGAAACGCTTAAGACGTGGAAATATTTTCTGCATATTTTAATTGATATTTAACTTTACTACATGTTCTCTTGTGACTATTCAGAGCTGAAGCACCGGTCAGGCCTCTGAACATGAAGTATAACTTGGTACTTTTTATTTTGATTGACCTAAGTTGGTCCCTCGCCTCATAAAGCCCACTGTCCACGCTGTCTAAACATTCACAGCACAGCGCTAAGCCGAGAGGCCTGAGGCTGGCGCCCTGCGGTAGCAACACAATCCCCTATCTGTCCACTCACACTTGCCACACTCAATGGCAGGCATTCTGTCCATCCGGCCACACATAATTGATGTTATTTTTTTCCTCAGCCTACACCGCAAAAGTTAGCATTCCTCAGCATTTTACAATCCCAACATGATCCTTCAGGCGCTGGAATGACAGGCAGGGCATAAAAACCCAGAGAGGAAGACAGAGATTTATTTTTGCAAAGTTAAAACAGCCTCCATTTAGCTGGGGTCATGAATTAAAATCATAAATTTAATCAAGCCAGCATGCAAACACAAAGTCGAGCATTACATCAGAAGTGCGGTTTTATTGATAAACAATTTCAAATTTTATGAGCCAGATTTTTTTTTGTTTTACAGGCATTCTAACAAAAGCTTCAGGAATTTCCTTTATTCTCTTAAACACAGGGCCTCAGTTTGTTTTTAAACTTCTCTAACTCTTACACACTCGCTAAGTCCACCCTGAAGCTTATCCCCGCAACTGACACACTGAAACCTCAGCTGAGCTAATTCCTCTGGTATGACAGAGAGCAAACACTCCTCGCCCAAACATGCAGATGAAAGCTGTGAATACCAGCCACTAATTAGCACAACTTCACTCTCTACGAACAGAAGCGTGCAATACGGAGTCTTTCGGTGAGGGAGAAGGGGAGGAAAGTTTAGCTGCTCTTCTAATGATGGGGCAGGTTTCACACCAGATGAATCAAAAGCTTTAATCTCACCAGGTGTCAATCCCCAAATGGAAAAATATTTTTTTAATTATTTAGCAGCTGTTTTAAAGCACTAAACGCCGTAAACAGGTAGTGCCCGCAGTCTCCGATTCCAGATTTCACTGTTAAGAGGATCCTTTTTAAAGTGATACAGCTGCCTTTCGTTAGATTAAATATGATCTAAAAGTTAACTTATTCCAGAAATTAAATAAAAATAAACTGAAACTCATACATTATATATATTACATACACACAGAGTGATATATTTCAAGCTTTAAGTTCATTTTGCAAAATGTTAGTTCCAAGCATACAACTGGAAAGTTTAGTGGAAGGAAAAAGTGTGGTCGAAAAAGGCAGCGGCTTGGAGAGGATTGCGACTGAAAGACAGTTAAAATGTATTTTATTTTTCTTATGCAACATTTGAATGCTTGGTATATATTATACATAATATTCAAGTATTAATTTACTATAAACTTTGCTAAACGTTTCAATCATATTTAAATTCATTAACACTGTTACAAAATATAACTGGTGGACCCTTGGCTACCCTTGGTGGTAGTTTGTAGCACAAATTTTTGCAAGCTAAAAACTAACAGACTAACTGTGATGGAAATAAACACTAAAAATCCAAAATACTGCAGAATATTTCAATAACTCCCTTTGCAAATTGGAGAGGAAAACTGCAAACCAAGAATAAATGCTGGAGATTACTTCTGCTGTGTGCCATTTACATGTCAACATATTCATTGAAGTATCTTGTGTGCCACTGTGTGTGTGAAAATTAATATTAAGGTAAAAAGTCATAAAAAAAAATTCACAGAAGATAGCAGAAACCTTTTGATCTGTTTTCATTATGCATTTAATTATCATGTGTTTGTGACAGGAGTTGCTTTAACCTAAAGGTAGAAGTCTGTTTTGGTCTTTGCCCTTGTTATACTATCTGTTACTTCTACTGCTAATAAAGTTTAAGAACAACCTGCACCATCCACTTTTAAATTAAAGCTGTAGTGGATCAGCATTTTCTACTATTTCATGTTTTGTGCAGAAATCTGCACAAAACATGGCTTTGAAGGGAGAAGATATACAATTACATGTTGCATTTAATAAAGAACAGAAACTACAACAGTGTATTTTAACAGGCAGCTCTTACCTGTCTCTGGCAAATTCCCACAGTGGATCCTCTGGAAGGTCGTACTCAGGGATCGGCTCGTCAGGTGCAGAGCTCCGCCGCGTTGTGATTCGCACCAGAGGGGTGTTTGAGTTCATGGATGAGCTTGAATCTGCCGACACCTATAGGAAAAAAAAGTATTGGCTGATCACTGTGACCTAGGTTCGTAGGCCAGTTAAAGCTCCAAAGCATCACTAGAGGAGTTGGAAACCTGAGGAATGAATTACACTACACAACCTGTTAAATATTCAATCATGCCTGCTTCCCACAGTGAATGTTTATTAGTAGTGAAGTTTCTCCAAGACAGAGATTCGATTTCATCTGTGTTAAAGAGGTGAGCAGCTACAATAATTCTTGATGAATTTGTGAATTTTTGATGAATTGCTGGTGAGCCTGGGTCTTTAAGCGACGCCCTCTACACCCTAACCTTACCTTGAGTCTGGAATCAGTCTCCTCCACAGAAAGTAATCCAACACTCTCTGAACCTTTTGGTTTCCCTTGAGGTTAAAGAAAGTTCCACATTTGGAAGGAAAAAAGTCTGGCAGCAGTTTTCGGCAGCTGTGTTGACTTGAACAAAAATGCATGCCCTCTGAATTAATCTAGGTGTGGATCCCGTGAAATACCTCCACAGTATGTCATCCAAGTACATCTCAATAAATTACGAGATCATTGAAAAGTTAGCTTATTTCAATAATTCAATCCAACAAGTTAATCTTATGGATTAAAATACATTATACACACACAGTGATATATTTAAATCTTTTTTTTTTAATTTATATTAGAATATTACATAAAATTAATTTTAAAAAATGCATTTAACGTATATTTACAAAAATGTAGACATGTTCTGCGCAACATGTCTAGAACGGCTGGGGGTCTTTTAATTTTTTTAGACATTAATTACTTTTATTACTGCCTCTGATCTTCCTCTTTATGATAAAACACAGTTTCTTTAATAATAATAGTAATAATGAATTTTATTAATAATTAGGTCTACATGTCAAGATCTCAAAGGGCTAAAATAAGCAATTATAATGGATAAACTAACTAAATAAATAAATAACTAAATAAAAAATGATCTTACTCTGCATGTACCCAGTCTTAATCATTGCCAAAACAAGCAAATTTTCTAGAAGACGATTTTATTGATTTAACAAAATATATTCTAAGAAACGACATTTTAAGCTTACATCAGCTGAAAGAAAAAAATAATCTATATTAATAGCAAAAACTCTGTGTGTAACTAATGTATTAAGTACAAAACTTTGACTTTTTCAAGATGTTCAAATTTATTAAGATGCACCTGTGCAGTCAGTTGAGTTATTATCCATGCAAACCTTTTGTATTTGTTGATTCTAAAAAGATGCATTTGGTCAAAAATAATAGTAATTTAGGTTAATTTTGTTCCCAAAGCCAATTATGAAATAATTAGCTGTGTTTCCTTGTCAAATGTCAGTGGTGTGTGTTGGCTCCTCTAGAAGTGTTAGATGCCTTTAGAACTCTTTATCTACTTTCTGTTACCTGGCGGCGCAGAGGAATCTGTTTGGTCAGCTTATGGACCGCCGGTGGGCTACCAAAATCGGGCTTCTTTGCTGTGTTCCTCATGCGGCACACCACCACAATGCCCACCATGCAGGCAATGAGGAACATGCCTGCACAATATATCCCGATCTCCAAGTAGTACGAGGTAATGGGTCCTGGAGATTTCTCTGGGGCTGAGAGAGATGAAAGAACGACGGTCAGGCAGAGGTTAGGGCAGGCATTTTCCAGACATGGAGGTAAACGCAGACACAGACACTATGAAGATGACTCATGAGTAAATGTAATCACCATCGTCAGGCGAACTAAACAAATCACTTGTAGCACCATCACAACTCCCCTTCGGCCAACGGTTATTAGCTTTTGTGGGGCCTCGCAGGCCTTCAGTGGCTTTGACAGTGTCACCAGATTTTAAATTATGACTCAGACTGAACGAGCAGGCCAGCATGTGTCTGCACTTTGCGTCAATTTTTGAGACATGCGAGCGCAAGCACAAAAACACACCCACAGCCGTCTGAACAATACGTGCTTTACTTCTATTGTGGCTGTGTATGACCCGAACTTCCTGTCTAGTAAAAGGGCTGAGCGTGTGTAAAAGAGACTGTTTCATCCCTGCAGACCACCAACAAGATTTCTTTGCAACGCAGCAACCAAACAGGCCACAAGCCAAGTAGAGCAGACGGTGGTGTACTACAAAACTTTTTCTTCTTAAACTACAGCAATGGCGGTAATTATTAACGCGTAATACATAGTTATTACAGCTGAAACGATTAAGTTGATTAATTGTGATGAATCGATTATTTAAATACGGTAATTGCCAACTAATATATCAATAGATTAATCATTAACTGGAGAATGTAGGCTCAATATATATATTTTGCAATTAAGAAATAATGTAATGTAAATATATTCTACCCAGAATTTGTAAAGTGGCATAGTTACAGCTTCATTCAGTGTATATTCTGTATAAGAAAATCTCCTATTAAGCATCTTTAGCTGTTCAAATATTAATCAGGTAATCAAAATAACAAACAACAGATTAGCCCTGTTAGAAGTATTTTTTTTAGCTGCAGACGCATCTGCAATTTACTAACGGAATGCTGTGTCATTGCATTTTACGTAATAAAATCCTTATTTCCGTGTTTAAAAAAATTAATTGACGTTTATTTGCATATCTTAATGTAATTTAAATGTTGTAAAAAAGGCTTAAGTGGTTGAATGCAAAACCTGCAAAATGTGCCAAAAAAAATTTTTCAAAGCCATTTTATGACTTATGAACATACATCACACATTTTCATTGCTTGAATAACATTGTTTCTATATGTTTCCATTATAAAGAGTAGGTAAAATAAGATGTTTTTAACAACATCAAACAAAATAGGTGCAATATGTTGGCAATTAATCACACACGAGTCATCCACTGTGTCGAAGCAGAGAGGTTTGGCTCTGATAATCGAGAAAGTCAAGCCAACATGAAATGAGGGTTGAGCTTTACCTTTCCTCCATTGTTTCAAGAAACGTCAAGTATCAGAGCCAGAGAAAAGGGAATAATGCACAATTTAAAGATATCAAGAAAGATATATACAGTTTGTATTAGCATGCAGAATCAGAACCAAAGAGTAGTAGTGACTGGGTTTCTAAAAGGGTTAACAGAAGCGTGAAGACAAATCCTCATCTCCTTTGGAATTGACACTCAAGTTGCTATGGGAGCTCTAGTTTGTTTTGGAGTTACAATAAGTCTTCTTCACACTACACTATTATCTCATCTGGGGTTTCAACAGCTTGCTAACCCACAAAATATCGTAAATTATATGCTCCCCACTTATGTATTGAACTGATCAAAGGAAGAGTCCAAGGAGAGGATTAGCCTTGCGTGAAAGCAATTGAAAATGACTTAAAGTGCACATATCAACATTTTTTATGACAAAAACCAGTAATAAAAAAATTCTTGTTTGCAGTGCTATACCATTTGTGTCCATTCAAAGTGTAAAATGTCTGTTGATGTTACACAGATCTTATAAAAAATGCATAACCACTCTCTCCAAATGATAGTCCGGAGCAATTAGGCATGATAATTAGTTTCAGCTGCAGCTGTTTTTATTTAGGTCTGAGCCAAACGAAGGAGAAAGCATTTGACTGCAGCAACCATTTCATTGTATATTAGTATTCTAACTTCATTTTCATCCATCACATTTGTAGCATATTATTAGCTTTAGGTCACTTTTTAGAGCCAAAAAACAAGTAATTAGGAGAAACTACTTATGACCGAACACAGTTTGATTGATATAGTAGAGTAACAATGATGTTTTGACACCTAAATCGGCTAAAAGTCTCAGCGGTAAAAAAAAATTACCAATTATTAGCAAAATCTCTGTAGGCATTGATGTCTGAGTTCAGCGTCCTAAAAGTAATTTAACATCTTCAATTAATATCAGTATCATGAGCTTTAAGCCTGAACACAACTGAAAATGTTTTAAAACAAAATTTATGATATGTGCCCTTTAAAGTGGAAAAAACAACCAAGGGACAAAAGCAAGTGAATTTATATACCTGGAAGCACCGTCAAAGTAGCAGTTTGATAGGAGATCCCAATTGAATTACCCGCCAAGCATGTATACTCCCCAGCATCCTCAAAAGTTACATTTGGCAAGTAGAGAACCTCTATCTCCTTATCTGTGGTGTTAACACCTGCGGTCTGGGGGAAGAGAAGAGGAGGAAGAGGAAACAGAGAAACAACAGAAACAGAGAAGAGAAAAAATATGAGACCCACAACACCAAGAAAGAAGTTAGAGGAACTGGATAGTGTCCACCGTTAAGATCCTGTGTAGAACTGAGTATGCGAGTGAGGACAGGTAGAAGATAGGACCCAGTATTCCACCAAAACATGTGAAAATAAAACAAATACACCTAAAACAAACCCAAAAGGTACCCATCACCCACAGAACCTGCTAAAACCCACACACATGCATAAACACAGAAATCATGGAGAGCACTGTGACACCATCCGCTTTCTGGTAAAAAGCTGCGAGGTGAGTTACAAAAAAAAGAGAGATCATCATCTGGTTATTCTGGTCAGAACAGTGCTTCCATGGCGACACCAATCCAAAAGTCGGTGGCAGCTGAAGGAAAAGGGAGTAACATTTGGGAGAGGGAACATCCTTGTGACCATCAACAGCACCACCACAGAACAGCAGGGAAACCCACACCGGTAGAGGGGAGTTGAGGTGGTCTTGGGTGGGGGTGGAGGGTTACCTGGAATGACAGTCAGCCAGCATGACTGGGTGACTTCCCCTATATAATTGGAGACTTTACAGATATATTCCCCAGCATCTTCCTCTGTGACATTGGTGAGGATGAGAGACTCCATGTCTGTGCTGTTAATGCCTGAGCGCTGCAAGCCATCAAACAAAATGAGCAGATAAATCAGGCACATGACAACATCACCACTGCAGCCGCTATACACGGACCTGCAGGAATCATCTCCAAAATCCAGCCAGAAACTACAAAAATTACCCATTAAGTTGGAATAAATTAAAATAATTGTGAGTTAGTCTTGACAAACAAAGAATATATTTTCTCAAAGTTTTATGGATGTGATGTTCCTTGCAAACATCACAGTGAAAGGCAAACCACATTTAAAGGAAAAATGTCACAGAGAAAACAATTATTTAAACTTAAAAGGCAAAAGTGTACATAAAGTTAGGGGCAGGGATATAATGGGTTTCTTATTTGACTTCTCATAAAATACAGTAAATTACAAAGAAAGAGGGAAAAAAAGTGTGGTTATGATATAAAAATGGGTACAAAGGGATCTACCTTTAACACTTTGACGTAGGGGTTTCCATCAGGCCTATACCGACTGCCATTTACGCTGACGTGTTTCAGCCACTGAATGTGAGGCTGGGCGTCGCTGTAGACCTTACACTGGAATTGGGCGTCCTCGCCAACGTGTACTGTGGTGTTGGCGGGCTGTCCAGCCTGGAGGATAGGCCTGTGTGGTGACCGTTCTGTTGAAGAAGATAAACAATCTATCTTTTCGACGCTCATTCACCAGTCAAAAAGAAGGTAGTAGAATTATGCTGCTCATGGAGTTGTTCTGTTATGTCAGTTCTGATTTGTTCTTGTAGGCTCAGATAATTATGATGCGTAACCGTGTCAACAAGGTATTGTTTTTAGAAGTAGAAGCTGCTAATTAGCACTGCAAAATCAAATGAGATGGATTAGCAGTGCTTCCTAACAACTGATTATGTCATCCAGTACATGCTGGTGTGAAATATTGTCTCTGCTGCCCAGAATTTAAGCTGTTAGCATTTCATTACAGTCTTTTCCACAGCATCACCATTCAGAAACACTCTTTAAAGATACTTGGATTATATGAGTTATGACAAAATTAAATTTTTGTTTGGGATTAAGTATTTTTGAATTCAAAATTATTGTTCTTTCACTGAGCTTAAGTGATACTTGAGGATCAGGACATTTTATGGTCAACAAATGGTCTACATGGATGTTTTGGAGAGTTCAGCGCCATCTGCATTCTTCTATAAACTAATATTTAGCTTGTGGGAGACCTGGGGAACAATACCCCCTTTCAAACACCATCCAGCTATTACAGCTACCCCAAAGAGTCCCCACAGCTCCCATACTGTGACATGACTCATGAGCCCAGCAGAGCCTTTCCAAAACAAAACCTTAAAGTAGGTGCAGTGGATTTATTTGTACGGGTATGTTTATGAGTTTTGGAGTTAGTCATCAGCCAATGCCAGGAAAGAAGAAAACTGTCACAAACTACCATTTAAATTCCAGGATGTAAAGACGTCTACTGTCTATTTTTTTTTTTCCTGACTTTTCTGAAATCTGTCAGATGTGATGACTACCCTTCTTCCTGTCTCCAAAACCAAATCTCCTTCTTTCTGTGCATTCTTAGGGTATGCCTTGTTTATTGTCTATCTTTCTTTGCCCCGATTTTCTGGCCCTCTTTACACACTTAAACGTTTCATGCTTCCAGAGGGTGGAGACATCAAGCGCTCTCTGTAAAACCTAACAACAAAAATAATTAGATTCTGAAGTGTTACAATTGAAATGGTAAACGCCTCTGTTTTAGGCTGTGAATTTTCCACATTTTGACTGATTTTTTTTCTTCAGATTTTTTCTTGATTTTTTTTGTGATTTCATATGATTAACAATCACAAAGCAGCATATAGTTGCAAAACAGCAGAATGTCCTGACTGATAACTAGTTCCTAAAACTAATCCTGTGATTCGTGGAGTAGCCTGGCAGCATTCCCTGCTGACCAGTGAAGGACTTTGAACTCCGAGTAACCTTGCAGCTCGGCTCAAAAGGGTCCAGGGAGGACAGAGACCCAGGAAAATCTCAGTGTGGAACAGGATGGCATGTGGCTGCCCCCACAGTGATGAATAGCTCCAACATGCCATGTGTGTCAACTTGTAGCTGCCCGACCGCAACCCTTAGTCCAGACTCCAGCTTAAACCAGTAAAGTGTGGGTGTTTTTGTTTCTAAAAGCTGATCCTACAGCTCATTTGAGCTACAAAAAGTCTGATTAAAAAAAAATAGGCTTTATTTGTCTCCATTTTGCCTCGTTCTTTTCCCCACCAGCCTAATGGTGAAAAATGAAGCCAGAGGTTGCAGGGGGCATGGAAGAAGTTTAATGTTCTGCAGTAAAACTGAACAAAAAACAATATGCAGTTAGAAGGAGAACTTCAGCCAACTCCAGAGAGAGAAAGAGTATGGGGCCTCAGTTGAGGAACATGTGTAAACATGTGTTGGCCGTAACCTGTTTCCGTGACGTGCCTATACATTCACATTGTGCAAATACCCTCCGGTATTCAATTCCAGCCTAATGTGGTGCAAATAATGCTGCTAATTCCAAACATCAGAAATAACTCCACATATGGATACAGACTGCAGTCGCTTGGACTACTCCACTCTGTTCTGGTAATCTGTGGTTCACTGACCAGGCTTTAAAATATAACTGCATCATATAAATTTTAACAAGTACTGATGGCTCACAAAGGGTTGAGTGGCAGGCTCAAAACAGATCAAGTCCACGTTGAATTAAGCAAGCAATGTTGGTGTGGGCAAACATACATTGATCTACTACTGTTATCAAACTCCCTCTGGTGTCCCTGCCATTTATTGATTCTGCGAATGGAGTAAAAAAACACTTCTTCTTGCATGCCAAAGGTCAGCGAACAGGAGCTGACAGAGTTGGGGCTGAGCTCATCATATCACCTGAGTCTGCTTTAAAGGGTCAGTACATTTCAGTTTATCCACTTCAGGCTGGTCAAGTGAATTAATGCAGCAACATTGTTCCACTGAGAAAACAGCATCAAACCTAACAACAACTCCTTTCAGAGGTGGAGAGATTTAATACTTGAGGTTTTATTCCCCAAACTTCCATTGATATGACATTTGTCTGCTACAAGAGAAGAAACAAAGAAAATATTTTCACAGAACTATGTAAGTAAATACTCATTTGTCTGTGAGAATCTGGCCTTAAACATTTTTGGTGTCTATTTTTATCAATCGCTTTTTCTGGCAGTTGGGGGCCACAATAAATCATTCAAAGGATTGCAAGTTTGACATCCCTGGTTTTAAAAAAAATATTCCAATATAAAATAATGAAAGCTGAATTAAACCTGATGACATATTCATCTTTTCTCTCCACACTCTTGGCAGCAGAGAGCACAGGTGTGCGGCGTATCCACCGCACACCTGTCCAATTAAACAGCATGCTCACACACATTACCCTCACTTACTGTGGGAAGTTTTTCCCTGCCACTTCTCTACTTCTCTAACCTCAACAGGAGTACTGACCCACTACATCCAGAGTGTAGGTGTGGTTGATGGCTCCAAATCGGTTCTCCACCAAGCAGGTGTAGTTTCCCTTGTCCGATGGAACCACGCTCTCCATGATCAGGGTCCAGTGCTGGAGGCGCACCTGTCACCAAGATACAGAATCACTGATGTGAGATTAGCAGACATGAAGGAGCTAGCAGTGAAAGAAAATAACAAGAAAAAAGAGATGTTGCTGTGTACTAGCTGAACTAGCATAAGTCATCTTGCAAGTAGTACTTGTAAACCTGAGTATAAACTAAGATGGTATTTGTTTAAAAATGTTTGAGCACCCATGGTGTAATTTTTGTCGTTCTCTATTATTGTATGTGGAACCATCTTCATAGTCTGAGCTGTTTCAAACATGAGGTGGATCAAAATTATTTGCAAATGTAGTTTCTAGTGTGAATGGAAACCACAGGTGTAAGCAAACAATGAGGTTTCCATCCATACACTAAAAAGAGACACTGTAGCTATTGCGTGTACAGGCCTACATTTCACACAATGGAGAGGTAAGGCCATGGGGCTGGGCTCAGGTACAGTTTTATCAAACATTTATTGACAAGAAGAGAGGAATGAAATGCCTGCGGTGTAACTGATAGCATGACTGTATCATTTCTGGTGCTGATCTTTGTCGTAGTTGTAACGAGGGACTGAAAGTCAAAGGGGAAGAGACTTCAGTAGCAACCCAAACATTGTCTGGGTCTAACTAGTCCTGGCAGGAAGACCCGTTGAACATCACTGGTCATTTTGCTCAACCAAGGGGAAGCAATTTGCACAAAATATCAAACTATCAAAATATCAGCCACATATATAGTGACCACCAGAAAATATGCGTAAAACATCTTAATCTAAATTCATATTCTATTGCAAAAAAAAACCCAAATTCTTTAAAATAGATGTGACCACAGTTATATTTCATATTGATTAAATCACATGTAGGAACCATAAAATAGTTTGAATAAGTTACTTATAGTGGATGTTTCTCTCTTTGACTAAGTTGTTAACCTTAAGAGTTAAATAGGATAACCTTTATTGCCATCAGAAACATGAGAAAAATGTTCAGCTTGATAAAAATTTTCACTAGTAAAAGCTCATAAGTTAAGATTAGAAAAATGTCAAAGGAAACTTTAAAAGTAAAGCAAACTTGACCACTTTTTTATATATATATTTCAAACACATATCCATTCAGTAAACTGACACTTTATTATCTCTGGTAAATCACTCCCCATCATGTGGATGTGAAATGTTCAAAGTCTGTATGTTTTAGCTTAATGTAATCAAATATATCATGTACAAGGGCTGCACAATATCAATATCACAAATGTCTACAGTGCAAAATAGTTTACATGTCAATGTAACATTTAGCCTGTTGGACAGAATCTCAGCAGCAGATCCTCACACCAGGCACTTGCACACAACTGCTAAAAGTAAGAGAGTGATGGAAGCACAGACAAAAAGGAAAACAGAAAATGGCCTTAAATTGCAACAGATATTGTCATAGCAATACTTACCAATATTAGTGCCATTGCTGATTTTATAATCTCATGCAATCCAACCATGTGTATTCCACCAGCTATCACTAATTCAGTTAATTTTTTGCAAGTTTAGTTAAAACTGGTTGCTGTGAAATAGCTGTGACACAATTGTGCTGCCATAAAATCTCAGGTACAGTACAGAGTTACAACCAGCGGATAAAATGTAAAGCAGCTTTTATTATTCCTATAAGGCACTGGGATTGTACATCTATGAGTATATAAATATATTGTTGATGTTATGCTAAGTTTATAATTGAACTCTTTAAGTCTCTGATGAGAACAATAATGCTAATTGTTGTCACCGGTAATGGGATTACCACTAGCAGTCTTTAGTATTAGCATTAACATTGCAGTAATAATGAACTGCAATGTCTGATTGTGCATACATACATATTTATTCTGTTTACTTTGGACTTTCTTTGTGAGTCTGCTGTGTCAGTGTTATTATGTGAGAAAAGTAAGTTTTTTACTTTTATATAAATACAGTTAATCTGAGGGTTAAATTCATTAATTATTAGGAATCTGCATTCCTAATAATTAATTACTCCTTCAAAAGTATTACAGAATGGAAAGCAAAAAGGGGAAAAAGGGGAACTGAGATTTTATTAGTATTAGCAGTTTGGTGGATTAGTGTTTTTCCTACTTTATATCCTCCCATGCGGTCCTCTTGGCGGAAAGGCCTGCCATTTTTAAGCCAACGTAGCATTGGCTGGGGGTCTCCTCCTGCAGCACAGCGGAACTTCACTGTGTTGGCAGCTGGCACTGCATGCAACTTCTTCTCCATCTTCGCTGATGAAGTCCAGTATGGCGCGCCTGCAACCAGATAACAAGCCACGTTCAGTCATTTCCTGACAGTGTCGTTTCAACAGCTTGACTTCAGAGGAAAATGGGCTGGCTTAGTCCAGAGGCATGAAGGAGCGTGTCTGCAGAAGAATCCAACCTGAACCGTTCTTAAAGAGGCCCCCTTTTTTTCTTGGCAACACTATCCAAACTGCCGTCTGCACAACATGACCTAAAGCTCTGAACTTCCACGACTAAACAAAAACACACTTTTCCTGTGGGCTCTGCAGGGAGCAACAAAAAACAAAAAAAGATCAGCTCTGAGGGGCTGGGCGTTGCTAGAAGGGTAATCAGACCATCACATTCAATTTTTATCTCATTCCACTTAACAGTTTTTTTCCTCCTCCTACTTCCTCCAATTACCATAGCTGCCCTGTAAGTGACTCGGCTATATACGGACAAAATAGCTGGAGGAACTTATCATGTCTGCAAAATCATTATGTCCCTCCATTGGAGAACATTTCTGAAGCTTTTTAATAATGAAATGCAGTCCCACCATTGCACATAACGATATCTACTGTCTTACTTGTGTTTTGTGCTCATTTACTCACAACTTCTGTCTCTCAGTCAGCTGGATTTGCTTTCCCTCTCTCCCTCTGCACCTGGGACTGTGATTGTCTAAGCAGATGGGACTGAAGACTGGAAGAGACACTCAAAGACAAACAGCAACCCAAACGGTCCTCCACACCATCACTTCCTCTTCTTTTGGCCGGAGTCCAAGCGACAGACGGAATACCCACATATAACAACGCCATGACTCATCAAAGTAGCAATGCCCCAGGAGAATATCTGCTCCAAGATTTACTCCTGGATGTCCAATCTGTGTACAGATCAACCGGACATGTCAAGCATAGTTGGACAGCTGTGTCAGAATTGCATTCCCTTCCTCAATGTATTAAGCTTCTTTTTGCCCATCCTGCTAAATCTTCGTCTCTGAGTTCCTTCACCTTAATATGCTAACTCCATCTGAAAAACAGAGAGATAGATTTGGAAGAAGGTTGCTGGTCCCGACTAGGTGAAGGCTGCTGTTTCCCATGCTCTCTGTCCAAAGGGGCAGGAACTTCAGACCTCAGTATAGATGAACCCAAACTGCCTTGCTGAGCCGACTGCTGTGGCCCCTCATCGGCCCCTAAGCTGTGTGCATCCGGACTCCTGCTCATGCACGGCTGTTTGTCCTCAGCTGGCCTCGGGTAAGCTGAGGTTATCTAACTCCGGCGCTGAGTCAAGATTTTTTCCCTCAAAGTTCCTACAGACGTATTACAGTTCACTTGCTCTTCCTATAACACAGATACAAGCTCCGCTTGCAATGTTTCAGGTGTTACTGGCAAGTCTGCAAGACAACAATGAAATAGTTTCGATCTGAATGAGCTTGAGCCATTCTGCAAAGAAGAATGGGCAAAACCATCATGCTTTTCCTATCTATTTAGGGGTATCAGAGCAGATGCCCCTTTTCCACTTTACAACTACAAATACGTATCAATGTGCTTTGTAAAAAAAAAAGAATATATATATATATATATATATATATATAATTTCAGATTTTAAAATACAAACAAAAACTTTTTTTTTCCACCTCACAATAAGGTGCTGCTTTGTTACGGAAAGTTCCAATAAAACACATTGATGCTTGTGGTTGTAAAGTGGTGAAATGTGGAAAAAATTTAGAAGTCTAAATACTTTTGCAAGGCACATTTATACAAAAAATTAAAGAGCAAAAGGATAAAATGAAATTAGAACAATGTAGAACGGAAAACAGAAAGCAGAGCCTCCACACTCCCTTCACCCACTGCATCTTAGCCAGCTTCCCTCTCCCAGCGCTATGGAAACGCTTCCATATCTCCTACCATTGCTCCTGATAGACACTCTAGTACTGTGTTCCATCTATTTTTAAGCAACTCCAAGGTGTCTGTGATGCTTTTTCAGCTCAATATGAGAGTTTCACAAATAAAGTCACGGATATAAAGCTACACCCCACCTTTTTAACTCTCACTCCCCATTACTTCCACGCTCCTCCTTGCTACAGTCCTGGCTGTCCGGCCAAGTCTCAATGCTGTGCTTACAGAATTGTTGGTGCAGATCCAACAACGCTCTCTCACCCCCTTCTTCTTCCCCTTCCCGCACTCTTTTAATAATATTCTCGGTTTTGAATTTTCTGAAACACACACGGCGAGAAATTGCAACTGTACTGCCAGAACAGCTTGTTCTTTGTTTCCAAACAGCTTACTATGACCACGGTGGTGGAGCGTTTCCCTCTCCCTCCATTTTTTTCCTGTCTTTCCCTCCTTATTTAATGCATTTCAGGCAATTACAGTCAGCCTAAAAGTGGAGGAGGAGAACTCATGGCGAGACGCAATGCGTGTGGAGAATTTTAACAAGATGTGGAAGCCCTCATCGTTACTTCAGCCTCTCTTTGTGAGTGTGTAAGCAAAAGCAGACGTGTGTAAGCTGCTGCTATACAACTTGGGTAAAACTTTCTCTTTCTCACACACACGCACACACGCCTTCACACCAGCACACATTGGGTCCAGGTGGGTAACTGGGTCCAGATGGCCAGCTTTCATAATGGATGAGCACAGCTGACTGATTTGGCTGGCTTGCTGGTTGGTTCCTTGAGGCCTTACTACCTGGGAGACACTAGCTGAAGGAATCTGAGGAATTCCTGTATTCCCTCGAGCATCTAGCCTGGAAGACACACACACATGCACTCCCCACGATCTAACTGTATAAGTCCAGACAGGAACATGCAGCGAAATGGGTGAAGGCGGCTTTTGTTGTTGCTTACAGCTGCCTCTGCCCAAACCCAAAGACAAAACTTTTTTTTTCTTTCTGCTGTTTCTTAGTGACATTTGTACAGCCTGGCCTGTTGTAAAAGGAAAATGCAGCGAAATGTGATAAATAATGTGCTTCTCTGAGTTTGGCTGATTTGTTTATAAGTAATCCACGATGAATGAGTCACTGGGGAATAAATATGAAGTGAAGCATAGGAGAATTTTTGTTGTCAAAATGGGAAAGACAAGAGAGCATGCCTTTCAACTAAGGCAGATGAGTGTTGATCTTAATTAAACTGTATTAACCAGGATTATTACTTGTCTATGATGATTGAAGATTATTTTCCTGCTATGCAAAGTCAGCAAGGCCGTGAGGAAACTCAATGTTGGGAGTATGTAAAAGCACCAGAAATGCCCGTTGGTAAGCATGGAGGAGGGTCTATGATTCTGTGGGCCTGTATCTCTTCTAAACTGGAAAATTGTTAGAGAACATGGCATCCTTAGCTCACTAGAATACCAGAAATATCAGTACACTATACTAGAAATCCTTGACGTCTTATGTCTCTGAGGAACACAGGTAAAATATAAATTATTCATACCCCTTACTGTTTTAGTCAAGAATCTGGCTGGGGGACTCTGAAAAAGTAATATTGCTTCCAGTCAGAAAAAACATTTTGCACAGGTATGAATAATTTTATTAGCATCCCCACTGAGATAGAGGTCAACTAAGACATTATAATACAGCAAAAATAAAAGTGAATTTATTTAGGGCTGCATCGTCTGTCTAGGACGATGCAGGTAAGAGATGAGAGCTCAAACTCATTCAAACTCACATTCATTTACGACTTACTAATTTAACTGCAGGCTATCCACCCTGTGTCCTCCAATCTCTCTATAATGAGGCATGACTAACCGTAGTTACCATTCTGCTTTGACTTAACGCAAACACACCCACGACCAAGCATTCAGAGGCTTATAAAGTTTGAGTTCTAGTATATTTAATAAGGACAACAAACACCCTCAGCAGATTCTTTCACAACCAAAAAACGTCAGACTACTCACCCAAAGAGAAAAAGAAAACAGTTCCATGGCCATTTTCTGAGCTTAACCTACTACTATCCACCCATCCACCTCCAAACCGTCACTCCTGCTCTGCTCTGAACTGTCAAGTCCCTCTGACTCACCTGTGATGTTGACAATGAAGCAGACTGTGTCTTTGCCCTCACTGGTGCAGGCGTACAGGCCCGAGTCCTTGGGCTTGACATCACGGATCTGCAGCACCTCCTGTTCTACCAGTGTGCGGTTGTTGGTGCCCAGAGAGCCGCCATCTTTGGTCCAAGTGATGGTTCCCGTCACCGGCAGAGGACACCTGAGCTTCAGCACCTCACCTGGGTGCACTGGAGACTCCAAGGGCTTAGAAATTTGGCATTTGTTTGATGGATCTGTGGAGCAAATGGGAAAAGAGTAGGGGAAGTTTGAAGTTGGGGAAGGAGAAAATGGGGTGCACACAGAGGAAAGGGAAAATATGTGAGAAGATATAAGCCATAGTTAAGGAAACCACTCCTCACACAGTTCTTAAAAGATTGACGTGAATCAGCATTTGCAATAGGAAGGCAAGAATATAACTACTAGTTCCCAGTCATTTGTGAAAAGATCCCATTGAAGCCCAGATCTGTTTTCAGTTCCTTGCTAGGATGAAGTCAAATAGAGGAGGAAGTTCATATTTTGCAACATAAAGTACTCAACAAACTGTAGAAAGTAGTCAAACCACTCAAGTTGCAGTGAGCTGCTCAGGAGAGGACCCTAACCGATGTGTCCCTCCCACTTTACGAATGCTTCAGACAGAGGTTAGGACAGGTTGGCAAGTAAAAGCAGAGACAGACATTAAAAATATGACTCATGAGTCAATGTAATCACCATTGACAGGCGGACTTAAACAGAACTTGTTTTGTGACATCATCACAACTCCCTTTTGTCTGACAGACAGGGATATCAGTAATCCTGGTTTTGAAGAACTTAACAGGCCTTTAGTTGCTTTAACAGTGTCACCAGATTTTAAATCATGACTCAAACTGAACAAGTGAGCCTGCATGTGTCTACACTTTGCTTTAATGATGGAGACACGCAAACACAAGAACAAAAGCACACCCACCGTCGTCGGAACAATACGCACTTAACTTCAGATTGCAAAGCAAGAGATATCAGCCTTTACTTAGGCTGTGTATGATCTAAACTTCCTGTATAATAAAAACGTTGAGTGTGTGTGTGAAAGAGACTGTTTTATCCCTGCAAATCACAAACAAAATTGTTTGTTAGCTCTGCCGACCAAACAGGCAGGGATGATGCTTTCCAGAGGCTTTTAAATGTGTCCGCAATCTCTTTGAAATTCTGGGGTTTTAATCAAAATGAGGCCATGATCAATAATTTTTAGCATATAATGCGACATTTATTTTGCAACTTTAAACTAGAAGAGAATAAAATTTGTTATAAGAAAAAAACATATAAAAAGTAAAGATAAATGTAATGACCTGGTTGCATAACTGTGCATCCTTATACTAATTCTTTATTGAAGCATCTCAAAGAATCCATGATGCCATGAGATTGGTTTTATTTCTCTCACTGAACAAATGAATAATGAATGAATTTCTCAATTTATCAGAGTGGAATTATGCTACTGGAATACTACAATTCCATTAATATAACTGGAATTACACTACAATATAATATATATTTACCAGCATATCAATAAGCCAGATATACACACAAAAACCAGGACTGAACATAAAATGAGTTTTGGCTTTTTACCATTAGTTTTTTCAAGTGGAATGAACAAATACAAAATAAATAGATTACAGGAATCAGCAAAAAGAAAAATGTAGAAACATAACTGAAAAAAAGCTGAGTTCTACATATAAGTTTCAGTTGCATGCAGAATCAGAACCAAAGAGTAGAGTTTCTGAAAGGAGTCAAAGAAGTGTGGAAACAAATCCTAATTTTGTTTTGGATTTGGGAAACCGTCAAGCTGCTCTGGGAGAGCTACTTCCATCTGGAGTTGCAATTGGTCATCTGCAAGCTACAGCATTATCTTCTCTGGGTTTTCAGCAGCCTGCCAGCTCACATAATATTGCAGAATATATGGTCCCTACCGGTCTTATGTTACAGATGTTGAGAAAACTGTATCATTGGAGTAATCAAATGGATGAACTAACCAAAGGAAGAATCCTCTTGCATTAAAGCTAATAAAATTCCCTTACATAAGAGAACATATCATCATGATGTAGAGCAATCCTAAAAACCTAAAATCACAGAGTATGAAACACAAATAAATAAAAAGCTTTCCATACTGGCTTTTGTGTATAAAATAAGTTAATTTATTGTCTGTAAGTTTGAGTAGCAGCATTGGATTAATGCTTTCTCCTTAATGCAGTTAAATCCTCATAAGTAAAACACAGACTGATTAAGTGAATCATTCTTGCACAACCAATTCATGACTCACTTTTATAAAGCAAGCTGTTCTGGTGAGTTGTTTGGACAAACGTACCGACACATGCCTGCACACAGCAGGGTAAAAATGCTGGTCAGGACTGGAGCAGAAACTTCAACATCAACCAAAATTCTGCCAGGATTTTAGTGTTTTTGGGTTACTGTTTCTGTCAAAAGCAGTCATTTCCAACTTTGGAGAATTAGAAGTAGGCTGAACTTGTGACAAAGCCCTTTTAAATCCCTCACTTGGATTTGTAGAACAGTTTGGTAGATCTTATAGCGACTGTTCTTAAACTGCTCAAACTTACTGAATTTATAACCATATAAATATTGATTTTATGAACTCAAATTTGAGCTATTATTGTTTTGGCTAGAGACTGTGTTATGCAAAGACACCCAAGATTAGCATTAAAAATGTAGAATAATCAATCCTTGGAAACATTTGGGTGCATCCTCAGCAGTCTTGGCTTACTTGCATTTCTTGTATAAATTAAACAACTTTGAATAAAATCAATTAAGGGTGAAAAGAAAGAAAAGTACCGGTAAGTAATTTTATATACCTGGAAACACCTTTTAAACAGCAGCTTGGTAGGAGATCATGGCAGAATTATTAAGCATATTTTCTTAGTAGTTTACCTGGGATGACCTTCAACCAGGCTCTCTGAATGGCTTCCCCTTGATGATGATTGGAAACTTTACAGAGATACTCCCCAGCGTCTTCCTCTGTGACATTGGTGATGGTGAGAAACTCCATGTCTGTGGGAATGTTTGAGCTCTGCAATGCATCAAACAAAATGAGTGTCAGGAACAGAAGCAACAAAAACAACAGCAGTACTACTCTACTACCCATTGAATATTGTTTTATCTGTTCATGTGAAATGGAAGCTACAGTATGACTTGGTTCTGACAGATAAAGTCTATGACTTTTCTAAGACGTATTGACCATAAAATAAAGGTAAATTAAAGCACAACTAAAAGAGCAAGAAACAAAATTATGCCAACATTACGAGCAATATAATAAGTTTCTCATCCGACTATGAAAGTTCAACTAAAAATAAAGAAAATCACAGGACAAGAGAGGAAAAATGTGTTCAGAGTATAAAAAGCATAGGGTGGAAAGAGACCTACCTTTAACACTTTGATGTAGGGGGGTCCATCAGGCCCATAACGACTACCATTCCTGGGGATGAGTCTCAGCCACTGGAAGTGAGACTCGCCATAAACATAGACGTTGCACTGGAACTGGGCGTCCTCTCCAATGCGTACAGTAGTATTGGAAAGAAAACCGGCCAGGAGATTTGGCCGGTATAGTTGCCGACCTGTTGAAAGACAGTAAAAAAGAATTGCACAATTGTTCAGTGGTTAAATAATTGGAGACTGATTTTTATGGTTAATTACTAAAATACGTGGCAGTTTTGGAAAGTGCGCCATCCTATGCATTGTTACACATGTACATTAGTATCCACGTCAAACAGAGGGAGACCTGGGGAACAATGCCCTCTTTCAGACCCCCCCCCAGCTTTTACAGCTACCCTGAGGAGTCCCCACAGCTCCCATACTGTGACATGACTCATGAGCCCAGCAGAGCCTTTCCAAAACAAAATCTTAAGGTAGGTGCAGTGGATTTATTTGTACGGGTATGTTTATGAGTTTTGGAGTTAGTCATCATCAGCCAATGTCAACGGATGAGACTCTACGTTTAATAAAAAGAACAAAGCTGGCACAAACTACCATTTAAATTCCAGGACGTAGAGACTTCTATTGTCTTCCTTCTTTCGCTGCCTTTTCTGAAATCTGTCAAATCCTCTCTCGAGATCTCCCCCCTCCTTTCTGAACATTCCTAGGGTTTGCCTTGTTTATTGTCAGTCTTTATTTGCCCCCATTTTTCCAGCATTCTTTACCCTCTCAAACTTTTCCAACTTTGAGAAGGTGGAAACATCAAGAACTTGCTATAAAAACCTAACAACATTATTTACTAAGCAAAACCACAGGACCAGAAAGGCTTATAACTATAACTTAGAAGTGTTAAGACTAATAGAGTGAACCAGAGTCAGTATTCAGTGCATTTTAAAGGTATTATACCCTCTAACTTTTCCACAATTCCTCACAACAAAAACAACAATCTTTAGTGATCATGACAAAGCAGTGCATACATTAGCTTTAAGGTGGAAGAAAAAAGTACACAAAATCAGCTAGAAGTGCCAATAATGTGATTCCATGCCTTATGTTTGGACATTCTGTAATTAAATTAAAACCAAAAAAATGACTTCAGAAGGAATGCATGCGCAGAATAACAGAAAAGAGGCACAGAGCCTCATGAGAACAGTAGATACTGCAAAGATGACTAATATCTACTGTGAAGTTCAAAGACAGAACCCACCCAATAATCCAGCAATTCATGGAGCAATCTGATGGCAGCAATCCCTGGTGACCAGTGAAGGACATTGAACTCTGAGTGAACTGGCAGCTTGCCTCATGGGGACCTTGGAGGCCAGGTCGAGTAGAGACCCTTGAAATACTTAGTGCGGCACAGAGTAGGATGTGGCTACCCACACAGTGTTGAATAGCTGTGACGTGCCATGTGTAGCTGGCCAACTGTGCCCCTTTGTCCAGACTCCAGCTTAAACCAGTAAAGTCTGACTTAGTGCTTGTCACTTGGGCAACAAAAAAACAAGTTTTTTTTCTCTCCATTTCAGCTTTTTTGTTCTCTCCATTTGCACCCTGAGCTAATGACAAAATTTAGGAAAGAGGTTGTAAAGAGGCAGCAGTAACAACAGATCCAGTCATCGAAGAGGTTTATTATTCTGCAGTAAACTAGAATAAAAAGTAAAATCCAGTTGGAAAGAGAGTTTTAGTCAAACTAAGAGAGAGGAAGAGCAAGGGGTCTCAGTTGGTGAGTGTGTGTGAATTAGCCATAATGTGTTTCTGCACATATGCCTATACGTTCACATTATGCAAATAGTTTGAAGAAAATAATATCAGTACAATGTAGGTACTAATAAAAGTAAATGGACGTGTGCAACAAGATCAGGAATAACTCCAGTTGTGGATAAATCATGAAGACACTTGGGTGACGAGTTGGACCACTGCAGCTTCATGTCTTGTCTAGTTATCTATGGTTCACTGACTAGTCTTTAAAAGAATGACTGCAGCAGATAAACCTTTATGCATACTGTTGGTTCACAAAGTGGTGAGCAGCAGGTCCAAAGGAGATCGGGTCTATGCCAAATTAGGAGAACAAAGCTGGTGTGAGCAAACACACATTGATCTACTACTGTTATCCCACTCTCCCTTGTAGTCTCTGCTGTTTATCGATTCTCCAGAGGGAAAAGCACTACTTTCTTTCTGAGTTTCAAAGGTCAGGAAAGAGGGATTGACTGAGCTGGGGTTGAACCCACCATGAGTAGTGTTGAGGACAGCAGCTAAAAGACTGATGACAAACGATCGTCCTTGTCATACCCAAGTTAGCTTAACAGGATCATTTTGTAGCAGGGATCCACTGCATTATAAAGTGTTTACATATTTTTAGAAATGTTGTTATAAATGCCCACTCTGGCTTCATGCGTTAGAATTTCAACATCATTCTAGGACAAAGTTTCACGATGTTAGCCAAACATCTATGACATATAATTTACATAAAGCAGAAAACAAACAATTTTCTTTCACTTAAATAATATAACAGTGTGCTTGTTATTATTACTTATTACAGTCTTTATTTATTCAGTGTTATTTTGATGGGTTATTAGCCTTCCACCAGTCTGACCAGGTCTTTGGTTTCTGTAAGCTGTCTGAAAGATGACATCTGCTTATTACAGGTAAGCAGATGTAGTAAGCAGACAAAAGCCTTCAAAAATACTGAACTGATATTTAAAGTTTTAAAAAATATTGTAATGTAACATAATAAAAACATCCCAGCAGCAGTCCCTGACCTCCACCTGCATCTACAGTACACCTGTGCAACAATCAAACCGTAAGCCTGCACACACACACACACACACGCACGCACACACACACACACACACATGCACGCACGCACGCACGCGCGCGCACACACACACACACACACTCTATTCTCACTCACTGTAGGATGTTTTTTCTGTCAGTTATCCAATTTACTAAGTTTAGCATGTATAAGAAAAGTCTGGGTACTGACCCAATACATCCAGAGAGTAGGTGTGGTTGATGGATCCATCCACATTCTCCGCCAAACAGGTGTAGTTTCCCCTGTCCGATGGCATCACGTTCTCCATGATCAGCATCCAGGACTGGTGCCGAACCTGTGGTCAAATTACAGAATCACTGAGATCACTGAGGTAAAATTAAAGGACATGAACAAATTTAGCTAAAAGAAAGAAATGGAAGAAGGAGGAATTTGCTGGAAGGTGTGAACAATTATAACTGTTGTAACTTCGTTGCTGGAGTGCAGTGGATGAATTTTGTGAACTATGGATGCATGTTTTATTTTCTATGACCTCTGAGGTCATAACTTGATTCTGGAGGTGATATAAAACACAACCTAATCTTGTTGACATTTCAAGTTTGCCGGGTACTGTGTTTTTTTGACAAGACTAACTGCAATTAGCAATATAAGCTAACAAACAACTGCTGTACATTCCTTCATTTTATTCCTGCAGAAATACATAAACTAAAAAAGGTGCTGTATTACTCTGCATTATAGATGTAATCAGATAATCAAAAGTGCAAATACATTGTAGCTACTTCTAAATTCTAAATATTGTCAGCCATATTGGATTTTGAGGTGTAATTTATGAGAAATTCTGAACATTTTTCACTTGAAATCTGCCTGGTAGGTTTTCTAAGTAAACTTAAACACATAAACTCATCAGTAGAAATAGTTCATCTTGTTAAGTCACACACATGAACTAATCTGTTCAGTTCGTAGTTGTTGTTCTACGTTCAGGAAACCCAGAACTAAAGGACAACTATCTATAAAGAAAGTGGTACTTGTAAACATTTGTATGAAGTCATGGGGTATTTGTTTTAAAATGTCTGAGAACCTATAGTCTAATCCTTGTGTGTCGCTACCATTGTATGTAGAACCACCTCCGCAGTCTGAGCCGTTTCAAGCCTGCAGTTGTTCAAAATTATTTGCAAGCATAGTTTCTAGTGTGTATGGAAACCACAGGTGTAAGCAAACAATGAGGTTTCCATCCATACACTAAAGAGAGACACTGTAGCTATTGCGTGTACAGGCCTACATTTCACACAATGGAAAGGTAAGGCCATGGGGCTGGGCTCAGGTACAGCTTTTGTGAAACATTTGTTGACAAAAAGAGAGGAATGAAATGCCCGCGGTGTAACTGACAGCCTGACTGAATCATTCCTGATGCTGTTTTTTTCCCCCTCAGTTTTAATAAAGTTGCTGAAACCTGCAGGGGAAGAAACTTGGGCAGCAACACAAACATGATCTGTGCCTTACTTTTCATGGCAGAAAGTTGACTTTCACTTATAAGGCGTTATTTATTAACCATGAGCCTAAGACCCGTTCAGAATCAGTGTTTTTTTTATAAATTAGTTGATAACTCTCATTCTGAATTGTTAATACCTTAATGTAATGCAATGATTGTTTTCTATGCTTTACAGGTGGCAATCTGATCTGATTTCCATCAAATTTGTGCCCCATTTAAAGAGGTGATTCAAACATTAAAAGAAAATTTTAACTTAAAATAAAAATCCATTAGACGCATCAAAGTTACCTTGTATTTGGATATGTGTCGGCAAAGGCAAACTTGTGATATTTGTACCATAGTTTGGTAATTTAAACTGGAGGAAACCTAAGTGGGAGTGTGCAAAGCATTAACAGCAGGGGTAGCAAAAAATTTATTCAAGTGAGTTTTTCCTCTAGTAAATAAATGTTGCATTTGTATGCTGCTGCAGCAAAATTCATAAAGCACCTTTAACACAAACAAAATTCCACGTAGCTAGTTTCTAACTACAGCCAGAGGAACATTTTTCTGCCTGACTGAGTTCTCCTAACATCCTGAACTCAGTTCAACCCCTGAAACTACCTACTTTCTCTATACGTTACTGTCTGAGGGCTTTTACCCTCTCAGTCCCAGGATTATGTTTCTAATTGATGGGGCTAAAGAACCATTTCACGTTACAGTGAGAGACTCTGCACAGTATCCTGGTGAGACAGTGTCCACGGATGAGCAATTCCAATTTCACACCAGAAATCCTGCCCTCGTTTTCTCTGTCTCATCTCCTCCCATCTCTCCAGTGAAGGGTGGAAAAGAGACCTTTCACCTCTTTTCCACCCTTTTCCATATGGAAGGAATAATTTATTTTATTCTTTTTCATATGTTTTTTTTTTTTGGTAGAAAATTATCATTTGATTAGTACAAACTCTTAAAAAGTTCAGACCTCAGTAGTCAAATCAGAAAATGTAAAAAAAAAATAAAATAAAATTAAGCTAACGCTATAAGAAAAACTCAGATAGCAGAGTTTTCAGAGAAGTTTTGCCCTGTAACAAAATAAAATTGAGTTCCCTGAAATTTTATCCCAATCCAGGCTTTTAATGTATCTGCAAAACCCTCCACCTAGTTTGATAAGTATTTCAAAGACATCTTGGATCAGTGCAAACATCCAGGTGTTTCTGAAGTAGCTTTCAAATTACGCTACTATAGCGTAAAATCTTTAAGTGAAAAGCAGTTCTTCCTTCCCAGAAAGCATATTAAATATGAGTCTTGAAGTATTTTTTTTTAAATTGCATATTTCATGTGAAGTTTTTGTTTGGATTTTACCTTATATCCTCCCTTGCGGTCCTCCTGGTAGAGAGGCCTGCCGTTTTTAAGCCAACGCAGTGTTGGCTGAGGATATCCTCCAGCAGCACAGCGGAACTTCACTGTGGTGGCAGCTGGCACCACGTGAAAATTGTACTTCATCTTTTCTGGTGAAGTCCAGTATGGCGCGCCTGCAACCAGATAACAAGACACGTTCAGTCATTTCCTGACAGTGTCGACTGTATCAACAACTTGACTTCAGAGAAAAATGGGCTGGCTTAGTCCAGAGGCATGAAGGAGCGTGTCTGCAGAAGAATCCAACCTGAACCGTTCTTAAAGAGGCCCCCTTTTTTTCTTGGCAACACTATCCAAACTGCCGTCTGCACAACATGACCTAAAACTCTGAACTTCCACGACTAAACAAAAACACACTTTTCCTGTGGGCTCTGCAGGGAGCAACAGAAACCAAAAAAAGATCAGCTCTGAGGGGCTGAGCGTTGCTGGAAGGGTAATCAGACCATCACATTCAATTTTTATCTCATTCCACTTAACAGTTTTTTTCCTCCTCCTTCTTTCTCCAGTTACTATAACTACCCTGTAAATCACTCGGCTATATATGGACGACATAGCTGGAGATACTTATCACGCCTGAAAAATCATTATGTCCCTCCATTGGAGAACATTTCTAAAGCTTTTTAATAATGAAATGCAGTTCCATCATTCCACATATTGATATCTACTGTCTTTCTTGGGTTTTGTGCTCATATATTTCTATCTTCAGTCTCTCTGCACCTGGGACTGTGATTGTCTAAGCAGATGGGACTGAAGACTGCGAGACACACTCAAAGACAAACAACAACCCAAACGGTCCTCCACACCACCACTTCCTCTTCTTTTGGCCGGAGTGCAAGTGACAGAGGGAATACCCACAGATAACGCCATGACTCATTAAAGCAGAAATGCCCCAGGAGAATATTTGCTCCAAGATTTATTACTTGATGTCTAATCTGTGTACTACTATCAGATGCTTCTCATCTTGCAACAGCAGTCCCGACAGGACATGTCCAGCATAGTTGCATGGCTGTTTCAGAAATGCTTTTCCCTTCCTCAATGGGAGGAAAGGAGAAATCTTCACCTCTCAGTTTTTTTGCTTTTATGTGAAAGAATTATACAGACTGTGGCTTTTCTGCAGTTCTTATAACATTCTGGAAAATGAAGTACAAAATAACCATAAACTGCTTGAATCGTTACTGGCTCTTATTATGTGCAGGTTCCATACATTGAACAATACTGGAACTGGCTTTTAGTATTTATTTAAACCAAAATAAATCGACTCTACTTCAACATCTATAACCACTGACCAGATTTGTAATGACTTGCAAATATACAGTACAGACCAAAAGTTTGGACACACCTTCTCATTCAATGAGTTTCCTTTATTTTCATGACTATTGACATTGTAGATNACTGAAGGCATCAAACTATGAATTAACACATGTGGAAATATGTACTAAACAAAAAAGTGTAAAACAACTGAAAATACTCCTTGTATTCTAGTTTCTTTAAAGTAGCAGCCTTTAGCTGTGATTACTACTTTGCACACACTCTGCATTCTCTTGATGAGCTTCAAGAGGTTACAGGTCACCTGAAGTGGTTTTCACTTCACAGCTGTGCCCTGTCAGGTTTTTCTACAATCTAATCTACAAATTTCATAGTCATGAAAATAAAGAAAACCATTTGAATGACCAGGTGTGTCCAAACTTTTGGTCTGTACTGTAGATTGGAATACAGATTCTTTAAAGTAATCTTTGTAAATATTAAATGTTAAAAAAATAAGAAGTTTTAGTCCTTTGTTTTAGATTTTGTGTGTAAGAAGCGCAGATCCAGTGGAATTTAAATCTGGTCCTGAACTTAAAGTTTTATTGGTTTTATTACAGACTGAAAAAGAAGTGACATAGCCCTTCTTGGATTTGGAACAAGTGTGCATTCAATCAGTAAGTTAAGAAAGCAAAATAATAATACGTAAAATGTTCAAATTAAGCTGTGGTGTAGCTATTCCAAGATGGGATTTATCATTAAAATATAAATCAGGTTTTAGTTTATTTTATTTCAGTAAAAAAAAATAGAAAAGAAAAAAATGTTTTTCATACCAAACATTTTTCCGTTCCAATTTAAATTTTTTTTTCTTTACCTATCCACACCTGGAGAAATAATAAACACATATTCCATGCTTTTCCAGACTTTTGAAGACAGTGTAGGAACCCTGTAAAACCGAAGCCCTAGTCGAAGCCCTTCCCGGCTAGGTGAACGCTGCCGTTTCCCATCCTGTCTGTCCAAAGCAGCAGAACCATCAGACCTCTCTACAGATGAAGCCAAACTGTCTCGCTGGCCCAACTGCTGTGGCCCCTCGTCTTTCAGTAAGCCTTCTGCATCCGGACTCTCGCTCAAGCACGGCTGTTTGTCCTCAGCTGGCCTCGGGTAAGCTGAGGTTATCTAACTCCGGCGCTGAGTCAAGATTTTTTTCCTCAAAGTTTCTCCAGAAAGCTAAATCCATCAACGTCCTTGAAGTTTACATATTACAGTTCACTTATTCCTCCTTTTTTATCGTAGAACTGACAGAAGCTCCACTTGCAATGTTTCCTGAGAAAGTCAATATGGAGACCTGGTACTAAAGTAGTAGTTCCTGCGTTGCATGTCTAGTTTCTAGTTCATTCATCCCATACTCACTTAGCTGAACGCTGTCCGCCCAAGTGTCCTCTGACCGGTCTGTATCGTCCTCATCGTCCCCCGACCAGGTTGCATCTGCACAGAGTATCCATGGTTACCATCAACCATTCACTCAACTCAAATGCACAAATGCCATCAAGCATCCAGAGACCTCCAGAGTTAGAAATCTTATTGGTTTTTTGAGAATCAACTTCCAGTTCAGTCTTCTGGTCAGTCAGGTTGTCGACTGTTACTGCTAACCACACACCTAAATCCTCAGCAGATTCTGTTCAAAACGACAAAATCTTCCTCCACTTCATCCCAAATCCACAACCACTTTCTGAGCTCAACCAAGTCCTCCCCACCCAACCGTCTGTCCTGCTCTGATCTGTCCTGCTCTGTCTCCCTGACTCACCTGTGACATTGACTATGAAGCAGACCGTGTCTTTGCCCACGCTGGTGCAGGCATACAGGCCCGAGTCCTTGGGCATGGCATCACGAATCTGCAGCACCTCCTGTTCTATCAGTGTGCGGTTGTTGGTGCCCAGAGAGCCGCCATCTTTGGTCCAAGTGATGGTCCCCGTCACCGGCAGAGGACAACTCAGCTTCAGCACCTCGCCAGGGTGCAGTGAGCACACCGTGGGCTTAAAAATTTGGTATTTGTTCGACGCCTCTGCAGAGCAAATGGGGGAAGGTGGAAGTTGGGGAAAGGGGGAGAAAAGGATTGAAGCAGAGACAGAGTGCACAAAGAGGAGGAACAACAAGATGAGAGAGGAAAAAACAAGCCATAGTTTTGGAACTAAAACACCACACACCATTTAAATCAACTTATGCAGGAGGAGAATTGAGGGAAGGAAAAAGTCCCATTAAAAGAAACCATAAAACTAGAATTTATTCACTAGCTCAGTCAGTCATTTGAAATGGATCCCATGGAAGCCCAGTTCAGTTATCAGTTGATTTGCATAATCAGCAAATACATTCATGCAATATCTGCAATAGCAGCCAGTGTGGAGAAAATGCTAATAAATACTATGAACAGGTGAGTGTTAGTAATCTGCGTGCCCACACATTCCTGTCCAACCTCTAACGAGGTTAGTATAGATGCCAGGCAGGCAAACTGGTGTGCAACTACAAGCGCTGAAGGTAGCACAATGTCAGCCGGTGAGAGTGGGAAAGCGGCAAGAAAGGTCTGGCAGAAACGCTTGTCAGGCAGGGGATCTGGGAAGGTAGGGGGAGAACCCTTCTTCTTTGACTTTTTTCTGATTTCCACTGTGCAACTAAGCTAGAAAACTCCTGACCTGGCCAACTCTTCTGTTTTCTCTCGTCTTCACTCTGCTTCATAATTCCTTGGCCATGAAAGATCTACATCCCCTACACAGGATGTGCAAAACTCAGCCAGCAAGCAAGAAATACACAGTACTGGAACCAAACTGCAATAAAATCTACATTTCTTGGAGGAAAACCAAATCTGCCAGCTAGCGTACATAACAAGTCCAGAATGAGGAGGGAGGAGGGCTTCCAATCCATGAAGACAAGTAAGGAACTCTAGGATTGGAGACAAACACGCACTCATGCAACCCTGAAATTAATTATCTCACTTGACATGTAAATAAGGCTTAAAACTTGCTACACTTTCAGTGCCTTCTGAAAGTATTCACATTTGCCACTTTACACCAGAAAACATCCTATTTGTATTTAACAGAAGATAGTGAAAGCTTTAGAATTTTCACAAAATAAAAAATCTCAAAAGCTTTCAACCCCATATGAAATCAATTTCTCTTAAGAACAGAACGACGAATACAGATTTGTCCATAGTTTCTCCTCCGTGAGCTGTGACTCTCTGTAGCTCCTTCAAGGGCCTAATGCTCTGACTAATACTCTGCTTGTCTATCAAATTAGGGCCATACTGTTTCCAGTGTTGAATGGTGGAGTGAACAGTGTCCCATGAGATATTTAAAGCTTGGAATATTGTTTTATTGTTTAACTCTGCTCTAAGCCTCTCTATAACTTGACCCCTGTGGTGTGTTTCTTGGTCTTCACGATGCTGCTTGTTCACTAATGTACTCTAGGAATCTTCTGATGCCTTCACAGAACAAACTGATGTGATTTAATTTCTGAAAGCAATTGTTTGCACTGGATTCTATTTAGGGCTATCACATCAAGATTTTATGTGTAAGAATATTTTTTTCCTTCCACTTTACGGTTATGCAGCATTTTGTGCTTGCAAAGAATGAATACATTAAAATCTGTAGTGGTAACTTGGAAAAGCAGAATATAGTTCAACAGTAGGAATGCATATTTCACATATTTCTACGGCATATTGGTATTAGTCTGATAAATAAAACTGGGACAATATTAATAACCAGTGTTTATTTCAATCTAGTTATCATTTGTGTATGTGTTTCAATATACCAGTGATAGATTGCTGGTTTCTTAGAAGACATGTCAGCGGTGTGATTGTTTCGAAAGGTTAGGTAAATATTAATACAATGTCAGTAAATATATGTAAAATAACCAGTTACAGCAATATTAATATCAAATATCAACATCAGTCCAAGTTCTCATATCAGTACCACCCTATTCAAGAGGTGTGAATATTTTTGCTAGTAAAACTCAAAGGAAGGCACATTTTTTTATCTTGGGTGAAAATGCAGCAATTTCCAAATGCTGTGTGTTTATTGGAAACAGCTTAAGAACAAACCTGTTTAGAAAGATTGGAGAGAGGAAAAAAGCAGCAATGGAAAAGCGAACAAAACAAGCCAATGATGATGGTAAATGAGGAGAGTTTTGGCTGGAGCCTGATAGGTGTAATTATAGAGGCAAAGGAACTCCCAGTTTTTCCCTACATCAGTGCACCTCTTCAACAACACCCCCACCCGAGTCATATGTGCTTGCGGTGTGTGTGTGTGTGTGTGTGTGTGAGTGTGTCGTTGAAAAATACCAGAATGCATGAAACACACACACATCACCTTTGAAAGGTTTGGGAAAGTCATTGGGCAACAATTCAGAAGTTGGGGCATGTGTGCAAACTTTGGAACAGTCCCCCCAGGCAAAGAGGCAGGTACAGTTCCAACATTGTCTTTGTTGCTACTAAAGCGGAAATAATTAACCTCTCCCTTCCCAGAAAGCCCTGAATGTGTGGTCTGATAGGAGGAGGGTCAGGTTGATTGATGGGGAGCTGTCTCCGCTACCTTTTTACAACATTTCTACACCACAAGCCTCCGCTTTGGCATTGCAGCTGCTGCAAGATTGTCCCATTTATTAGTGTTTTAAATAAGTAACTGCTGGGATGCGGGTGTGGAGAACTTTAAGATGATCCTGACATAACAAAGCAACACCTGGGATGTGAATACACACATGCTAAAACAAGTACAAAAGCAGTGGAAAGAAATTTCTCCAAATCTTATTAAAGGAAGCATGCAGGTGTTAGTTTTGTCATCCTCCACTTCTTATCACTGCTGTGTGCATCTGTCTCCCTCCATCAATCCCTCCTTCTCTTCTTCTGCCCTCCCTTTCCGCTTTGTCCTCTCCTTCCCTCTTCCCACACATCTTCAACCCCCAACCTACTCCCACTAGTGACCCCGCTGACCTAACCCTGACCCTTCCGTAACCTGTTGACACCTCTCCAACATACCTGATTGTTCATGGGAACCTCTTACATTCAAAGAAGAGCGCACACAGGAACACCATTGGAACAAAGAGTTTGAATCGATTGAACAACACTTTTAATAATCTAGAAACAAATTACTTTCTCATTTCCCACTAAGCAGCTCTACTCCTCCTTGCCACTTTCATCTGTGTTTTTTTGCCCATGCAGTTAAATTTCAAAACTCACTTAGTGTCTCCTTTTTCAAAAGGTACAACAGGTTTCAGGCAGTCCCTCCTCGTTCCTATCGACACTGGCAGTAATTAGGCCTGCAGCCTGACTGCAGTGAAATGCACACTGCAAAAACACAAACTCTTACCCAGTATTTTAGGTCTAGTTTCTAGTGCAAATTTCTTAGTACACTTGAAGTAAGACAAAACTAACTTACAAGTAACTTTTCTGCAAGACATATCAGCTTGTTTTGGTGGTAAAACTGTTCTCAGTCAGTCTTGCTATCTTTCAGTTTGGCATAAACCAGGATGCGGTTATTAGTTGTATTTTCCTGAGTTGAGCCATCTGTTATTTATTTCCACTTATCTTTGCAGGTCATGGCAGCTTTGGTGCCTATCTCCAATGATTACCGGGTGAGAGGGAGGATATTCCCTGGACAGGTCACCAGTAATGAAGCTAACTTTTAGCATCACAGGTACGACGCCCTGAAAGGGCAAATCACAGCAGACCAAAATCAAACTAACACTCCACATCACCCTGAACTCCATCAAGAAATGGGCAAAATTTGTTGTTGTAGGGGTCAGCGTATGGACTTGAAACTTTTATTACAATATTTTATGATACTATTGTGATAATGACAAAAGTGACAGTATGAACTATATTTCTTTTTTTAGGTACCTGTATGGCTGTGACTGCAGGGCATAGAAATCATAGCCACACAAACACAAATTTTACATTTGTGCGCTTTTTGTTCACCAGTCACATGTATTTATATTTCTTGATACTGTCATTGAAAATAGTAAAAAATAACAATCCCGACAATACGGACAGTTTTGTTTTTTAAAAAAACATCATTCCTTGTAATTTATTATGGCACCAATAAATCAAGATTCTTAACGACATGCAAAATGCCCACCCCTATTTTGTGGTACTCAATTTTATTTACAATCATGCACCATTGTATTATGGCCTGTCATAAAATGCATTGTAATTTTTAATAATGTGACAATGTGCATATGAAGCTGTATGTGTTTCATCCAGTAGATGTTTAGATAAATTTAATTAACCAGTAGCTTTTTAACAGACCTATATGCATGAGCCAAATTAGTTTGGTTTAAGGCAGTTATCTTTATCTATGTGTACTTTTTATTTCTCCTTTCCTTTCTCATCCGACACCTGAGCATGGCGATTCCGATTCCCATCTGCATCCTGCTGCGGATAAAACGGCCCAATCTGGCACAAGCAGAAGCTTTTCTAGGCTTCTTATCAGGCCAGCGTGAGGTGGGCCAGCGCAGCGACAAGCCAAGGCAAACAACACACCGGGACCTTCGGTAAGTTAATAAAAGTCCTCGTGTGAAAGCTGTGCATCCAGTCCAAAAAGCCCCCGCCCCGAATCCTGTTGCTCACTAACACGCACACGCCTACACACGCAGTGTATTTATGTAGAGTTCAGTTCCACTGTCAAAGCCACACACTCCAGAAACACACTGCATGTCATTAACTGGCCAGCTGACACTTTTATGCATTTACAACTGCACTCCTACTGTGTAAATGCCAGGGTGTTACAGATAGGCAGGTCTGTACCTGATTCTAACACAAAAACACTCTTACACAGAGTTTTTCACTTGTTTAGCATGAGATCATTCTGTAGCTAATTACTGAAGAAAATCAGGTAGCAAAATACATTCCAGAACACTTCACAACCTCCTTCTGAATATAAACCTTAAATTCATCTTATTCCAGTGTCTGTCTAAGCATTGAGTCTCTTCCTTCATGTACAATGGAGCCTAGATTTATTTAACAACTGAAGTATTTTGGAAAAACTGCCTCTCTGCTGATCAGAGCTGGTTTTTTTAGAAACAGAGTTTGGCAGCAGCTTCAGGAACGCAGAGCCAAACTATGAGCCGACTTCAGTCAGCTGCTCTCATTCCAGGGTGCCTGGTGCCATGTTCATCCCACATGAAATACAAAAGGCACCCAATGTCAAAGACACACACCTTCCAGATTAGGCTTCATTGCTGTTCGGTTCTGTCAGTGAATTTTAATCGCTGTGCAAACGGAGAGCGCCTGGATGATGTAAACACTCCCGTAGATACTGAAGCGTCTGCAGCAACAACAATGGGTCTGTTGTGGAGGTTGTAGCCAGCGAGCTCACTCCACTTCTTCTGTTACACGGCTACAGGTAAACAAACTAGCAGGGCCACCAGAGGTGCAGGCGTGGGCTCAAAGGAGACAAGACTGATATGCAATCTGAAGCATCTCCACCAATCTGTGCTCCTCCACACACACACACACACACACACACACACACACACACACACACACACACACACACACACACACACACACACACACGCAGGTGGCGGTGTGACCCGAGCTGCGGGGCGGCTAGGGGTGGAGCAGCTGGAAATACTAAACATCTCTAAAGGGGAGGTTGTTGTTAGGTTAGAGAAAAGCAAGGTATTGGTATTCTGTCTCTTCAACATCTGCTTACTACAGGTACCATGTCACTCTGTTTCAATCAAGTAAAGCCGTTCAAGCTGAACAGAGAAACTGACTCAGATAAGTTAGGACTGTGCACGTTTTGCAATACGATGGAAAAGAATTTGTTGAACTTTCTCCAATATCGTCAATTAGGATTTTATGTGATAAACCAACACAAAGTAATGCCTTATTTTGAAACAAGGATGCACTTTTTTTTAAATGCTTGAATGATCAAAAGCATAAAAAAACGGCAAGCTTTTATTTATAAAACGCAAGATTTGAAGAGGCATGTGAAAGTTAAAGTAAAAGTTCAGTCACTTTTACTCTGAAACCTCTGAATAAAACCCAGACCTACCAATTACCTTCTGAAGTCACCCAGTCTGGAAAATTAGTAATCTCTAATTGGCATTAGAGTATCATGCTGTGGGAATGCATTTCTTCATCACTGACAGGGAAGCCATCAGCGAAGACGGAAAATTTGAGACGAAAACTCTGAATCTCCCACACAAAACTTGAGCAAGGAATAGAGGCTCACCTTCAGAATGGCTCAGTAAAAGTTCAAACCTGAATCCAACTGAGAATCTTTGGCAATATTTTAAAATGATATTCACAACTAAGTCTGCAGCAAATAAATAATGAGCTAAATTTCCATTCTGATGATTCATATTCAGCTTTGTTTAAAAAGACATCATAATCCATTTGATATATGGTTTCAGTTGTGTGTGAATTTTGTTTTCATTTTATTTATTGTCTTTGGCTGTTGTGTCTTATTTTAGATATTGAGATACCTTCCGGATGCAGTGTGAAGTGTTCTTTGCAAAAATTGAAGTTTATTGGTTTTTGAGATGGCGAACTTGCATAAAGATGCCATTAGCAGCATACTACTTGAAAATGGTCTCAACAACAAAATCATTTATCGCAGCAACTACAAGGGCAATTTGTCACCTAGCTAAATTTGTTATTGTGACAGGCCTGTTCACAACCACAGTCAAAGAAATATGACTAAGACTGAACTGATATGCAAAGAAAGATGGTCATTAACGTCAGTCTCTAGATGCATAGAGGGTTTTATTTAGGGGTAACAGAGTAGGGTTAAATACAAATTGACATGCTTTGAAAAATCACACATCATTTTCCTTCTACTTTGCACAAGTAGGCAGCACTTTGTGCTGGGTTATGAATTAAAATCACAATAAAATGCATCAAAGGTTGTACTTATACCTTGATAACCTGTGAGGTATACATTCTTTTGGAAAGCCCTACATGCCTCACCATGTGACCCTTCGAAGGTCTACCCATCTTAATCTCCAGTCACATGACTTCACCGCTGACCAACTCTCTGTAATCTTTCCAAGAGAAGGAGAAGTCAAATATGCACAAATCCTCTTAGAACTTTCCTAGAGGATTGTGTAACGCTGTGAAGCTCGCTCCATCCTCCCTGCAGCCACATAGCGGAGCATTGGAGCCGTGTGGGGGCTCTGAACTCACCAGCATAGAGCCAAACAGTCTGGCATAGAACAACAAAAACAACAGGAGACAGCAGTTCAGGCGGCCTCTCATCAAGGTAGGAAAGAGGGCTACTCTGACCTCTGGGGGAAAGGGCAAAAGTAGGTAGAGTGTGGGTGTGAAGGACAAGGGGGTTGTGGTTTAAAAAGTGATGCTCACTTGTTGGCCTAACTTAAAATTAGCATCCTGATTAAAGCCTGAGAACAAAGAGCTGTGGAATGCGGTTTACCGTCCGTCACAACAATTAATTAACTTGTCTCTAACCAGACTGAGACAAGCCTAAAAATACTAGAAAATTACACTACAGCAGTGCGAAGCAAGTTTCTGAAGCTTTAGGAATGACGCGTTCAGAGTAACGCAGCAGAACTTTCCCTATGCAGATGTGACTTTCTCTCCTCACCCTGTGTGTTTCTCTTCTAATGCAGGAAGGTTTAGTAGAGAGATGCCAGGATAAACACAGTCCCACCCTCGTTCTCCCACACACACACACACACACACAAACCAGAGGGTCGCAAACCTGGCTTTAACACTCAATCACACCCTGGACCAGCAGAGACGTCAGTGAGGGAAAACAGAAAAGTGTGAATCACTCACCCCCTGGTGTGGAAAACAACACCTCATTACTCTGAAGTAAATGATTCCCCTTTTGTTTGTTTAAGTAAATCACAAACTCAGTGGAAACTTGCAGATTTGTAATACTCTCCAAACACTTGACATCTATGGATAACTTTTCTTTATTTTTTACAGAAGAATATATTATTTTCCTTTTTCAGCCCATAGAGTGGAGACAAATTTCACTAAAACATCAGCATTTGAGGTTAGGATTGGTCATTTGATCAATCCCAAACACTTTCCAGCTACAACAAACATTTTTATGTGGACATCCCTCCACTGTTTACCTTTCAGACATAGTCTCACATTGTTTAAGACTGGAGGCAACATTGTCTTTTCCATCTCTGTTCTATAAACATTTCTCTGAGTTAAAAATTTGGTCAATGTTTGTCCCAAAATTGTGTTTTGAATAGAATTTTACTGTGCCAAAGTCAAAGAGAATGAATCCATTGCTGAAAGAAATTAAAAAAGGTGCTTATTATGCAGACTGTTGTGCCTTTCTACTTTTCTGCTCTTTAAAGCAGAACCAGATGATAGAAGCTGGTTAGTTAGTCAGGAAATCTGAAACATAAACATGGCACTCAGCTGTAGTTTTAAAACAGCGTTGATTTAAAAACAGTGATGTGTGCTGTTCCTTTGGTTTGCACATGATAAAATACTTAATCAAATTTGCCTTTCTTAAGAGGGAAAGAAACGTGCAGGAACCTTCTTTCAGCCAGCTGACTGGCAGTGCTTTGCCTAGGCCAAAAAAAGCTCAAATATTGCAACGAATCCAAAAGCATGAAACAAAATGTGTGTATATCTTTACATGTGTTCCTCCTCAGGCTCATGCTCATGCTGCTCACCTTCAGGTTCCACGCTGGTCTCCTCCTCCCTGGTGGCGGTGATGGGCGGCCGGGCCACGCTGACGCTTAGCAGAGACAGCAAGACGGCGGCCAGAAGCCAGACCCACAAGGCCATCCCGTCAGAGGGGGACAGGGCTCCCCATGCCCCCCTTCTCCACCACCTCCCCCTGGACACTGATCCCATCTGAGGGGGTCCACCCAACCATCAACTGCTGCGGTGGGGGTCAGCCTGTCACTCTCTGGAAATCACCCAGTCGCCTGGACTAGGAGGTGAAGGAGAAAGAAGGATTTTTGAATAAGAGAAGAGACAGAGACATTTTTGTTTAAACAGCAACAAGAAATACTTGATTGTATTGCTTATGTAGAAACTAGTCCTAGTTTACATTGACTTTATTTTTGGAGTGGAGAAAGTAGAGAAATGCTGTCAAACAAGCCATGCCACAGGCATACCGAAACTGTGAGGCGGCGCAGCCACAATGTGTCTCCACTCCTGGTAATCATATGGATTGAGGGTATATCGTGAGAGCTGTAACAGTGTTTTTAAGTGGCGTGCGGTCAAAGCAATTTGGTGTTTCTCCAAGTCCCATGGCCGTCGCATTTCAAAAATCAGACTCAAAAACCTTTATTCAGTTTTACACCAATCTGAAATGGAAAAATTGCTCCAACACCGTCACCTGTTCCATTTTAGCATATTCATATATTTTTTTCCCCCCTCTATCAGCTCAAACAAGGAAATATTTGTGAACGATGAGGTGCAATAGGTCTTAAAAAGCTTAACTACCTTCTTCACTTCACTTTCATGTGCAACAGAAGCACCAAACCTGTTGCCTTCCCTGCTGCAGTTAATTGTTTTTAATAACATTCCCTTGACTAGATTATGAGACCAGCTTTAACTGAAAGGCAATATTTCAACACTGGGACACACGCATATCAGCCTGTTTAGCCAGACATCTGCGGTTGAAGTGCGGTTTAAGTGTCTCTGGAGGTTTGCTCAAGTCACGCTTCCCTGCCCTCCCTCTGCTCCAGCTGGACATATCGGCTGATTTCACCCTCAAAGACACATCTGATTCTGGCTTCTTAAGCAGAAATAGCATCTTACACATTTTTTTCATTTTAAGCTTCCACAATTTTCCATCCCTAATTTTCAAAATATTAAGTTTTTCCATCATTTTTTTCAACACTCCAGACATTTTGAGCACATAAAATGTACCCAGTTGGGATTTATTCCACTAATCAGCTCTATTTTCAAATCAACACATAAATATAAAACACTAAAACAGATTTCTTAAAGCACAACTAGTGAAGCTTTCATTCTGTTTGTAAAAGTTCAAAAACTAACAATGATGGTGCTGTTTGGTATTTAAGCAAGACCCAGTTTAAAGAGGCAAGTTTAAAAACCTTGATAAAGGATGTTATAGAGGCCACAAAGAAGTGAAATGTCTTCATTTAATCGTTTCTAATAAATATGTTTTCAGTCATTTTCTATCAGTAACTCAAAACCAAACTGACAATAAGACAATTAATGTTAGGGTGAGGGTGAATCAAAGATAAACGATGTGATATAAATATGAAATAATGTCAAAACATGTTCTTTATTTATTTATTTTCTAAAGATAATGGAAAAATAAGTATCATCTGTAAACTTTAAAATTTTTTCATTGCTCAATTTCTTGTTTCCACTCTTATACAGTCATAGAAAATGATAAAAATAAATACTTTTCCAGACTTTACAAGACTAAGTAGGAACCCTTAACAGGAAAAAATCATAGATGATGTCGAAAATAATTTCTTTGATCAGGCATGCATGTGTTTTATTGATTATTGCAATTACATATTATTGCTTCGAAACTCAGCGGTTCACCTTTCGGGATTGCTTCCCTGTTTTGAAGAAAAAAAGTTATATTGACAGAAACGAAATGAGATAGAATAAAAACTGCACTGCTTGAAAAACGCATTCCCTGCTGCAGAGTTTGGATTTTGATGCTGCAGACGTGAATTTCTGCGCCACACATGAGCACAGCCTCTTTTCAATACTCTAGCTCTGAACGACATTTCTTGGCATTGCATGAATTCTCATTGAAATTCAAATCACTTGGCTTCCCCCCGCCCCCGCCCCCACCCCCACCCCCCTCCACAATGGGGGATCATTTGAAGCTGCTCTATGATTTAGGGCTCCGGCACCAAGCGGTGAAAAAACAACTGCAGTCACGGGGTAATTGGCACCATAAATGCCATGTAGGAAAATTAAGCCACGTAATAAATAACAAGGACACTTGTTAATGGGTTCTAAAGTGATGATGATGCAAGGTGTAGCGTAGCATGGTGTACCTTTCTAGAACAAACTCACTCTGCACATTTTCCCTCAACACACTATCACTATGGTGGCAGCATCACGCTGTGGGAAAGGGGAAGCTTTAGAAACATATCAGCTTATCAAGGCAATCACTAAATACACTGGATTCATTAAAGAGTAAATTAATTATGTTGTCAAATATATTTAATAAATTTAAATTTAAAAAAACAAACTCTGCATTTTATACAAAAAGTGGTGGTGGCAGCATCATGCTGTAGGATGTTCTTTGGTGGGGAAGGTAGAAGAAAAACAACTGAGGGGTGCAAAACAATTGAGACTGAGGTTCAGCATCCAACAAGTAAACTAGGAGAGCGTTCACTTCATATGAACTTTAACGTGTTCGATGAATATGGGTAATGTCATTTTACGCATAGCGCATATTTTAATTTGAATATCTAAAAGTAAACTTCTATAGAGTTGTTCCTCAAGAAGCCCAAGAAGTCTTTCAACCGCAAACCCAGAGGATTTCTTCTCTAACTTAAGGCGGCCGCAGGAGTCTTTACATGCAATACGTTGGGGAAGGGTTTGCGACACTGCGTCCTTACTGTAAACAGACAAAAAAAAAAAAAAAAACTTACCAGAGAGGACTAAAATCGTGGAGATCTCTGTTTTGACATGCACGGATAAGAGAGGAGAGGGCATGAGATGAATCCAGAGAGAGGGGAATGTTTCCAACACCACAATGCAGCTAAAAACGAAGGAAAAAAATCGAGGCGCTGCCTTTTCTCAGCTTACTATTCCACAATCAGCCGGCATCGACTCTGATCAGATAAATCCAAAACCAGATTTGCAGCTGCAGTCTAATGCCATGCAAGGAAATCCGAGTTCACGCAACTTATCCTTCGAAAACAGCGCAGAAAACCATGTCGCTGTCCCCCCTTCTCCGAAACTTTCCTCCCCGTCACCAAGTTCCTTCCAGAGCGCAAAACATGCCCGGAGCTCCCGAGCTGCACACTTGTCAACTAAACAGAAAGTCTGCGGGCGCTACGGACGTGGATGGAGGCTGAAACTGGAGCAGAGGATAGTTGTCCGATGCGGAATGTCATAAAATCCATCAAAACTCGGTTCCCTCCGGAGCGAGAAGCGTCTTTACGCGTCTTCTTCCAGTCCTCCACCAACAGCCTTCGCACGGTCTTCTCAGACTCTTTTGTCAGGTTTAGATTTTTTTTCTCATTCTTACGTCTTATACACCGCCCTCCTCCTTCCATCCAGAGGGTGTCACTCCCCCAAACCCCCCCTTCCCACTCATAAGAAGTGTAATTCGAGCCACTTCCTGGCCACAGTGCCTTTGGGCCCTGCCTTCCTCCGCCCATCACATACTGCAGAGTTCCCTGCGCTCAAACTTGCTCTCACACCGGGTCCAACCCGAGCTGAGCGCCTGTGCTGCTCCAGCTCCGGAGCTGTCCGAGTTCAGAAATATATCGCCGCCTAGTGGAAAATAAAAGAAGGGCGCGTAACCAGATGCGCTTCTCCAGTCGTCTCTATCCTGCCCTGCAAGCTGTCCAGATTTTAAACTTTTTGAAGTTTAAAAAGTTGCGTTTTTAAACTTCATAAAAGCACAACTAATAAACTCTGACATAAAAAAATAAATATATTTTACAAAAGAACCAAAATAGCTGTTATAGTAGTATAATAACCTCAGTTAGTTGCATATTTATGCATTTATCCCTCTGGTACAGTGCCATGGATACACTTGCCTTGAACCTTTCCACATTTAGTCTCATTACAATCCCAAACATCAATGCATTTTAATGTATCTGGCTGAGAAACACAAAGCAGTGCATAATTATGAGAGTGAGGGAACATTAGATGTGGTTCTGAAACATTTTTGCAAAGAAAAATAAGAAAAATGTACCCTTTTTTGCATATATAAAGACTGATAATTGGCATCCTTATTTGCAAAGTAGATCAAGTTCAGTCAAATTGTATGGATGCAGTTTATTAAGTACTTTGACTAGGCCATTTAAACCAATACATATGCTTTTGATCTAAGTTATTCCATGCCAGCTCTGGTTGCATGTTCAGGGTCATAATCCTGCTGGAAGGTGAACCTTTGCCAAAGTTTCAAACAGGTTATTTTCCTACAAGTGTACCGTATTTTACCTTCATCCTTCAACCAGTTTCTCTAACCTCTACTGAAGTAAAACATTCCCATAGTATGATGGCACCACTCCCATGTTTCACAGTGGATGTTTTTTCCTCATGTCTCTTCCATAAATGGCAGATGTTGTTTTATATCTTAACCCTGCTTCAAACTTAAACAAAGCCATAACTTCTCTTCTGGGTTCCTGGGTCTTCATGATGCTTTTTTTAATTCTAAAATCTAGTAAAATATGTTCAATCTTGTGGTCGTAATATGAAAATTTTTAAAAGATATTTTAGTGAGTCAAAGAGAGAAAACAGAATCTTTGAGGATAGCTCATGCAGTCACAAAAAACAACCATATAAAATAACTTGCAGCATCACAGAGTCTTAGAAAGTGTCCTATAAATGATCTGTCTGCAGCCACCTCAGGAGAGAAAGAAGGCAGCCCCCCTGCAGTTTGTCCCCCACCGCCTCAAGCTGTCTCCTGCATTTGTTCGGCCGTTCAAGTGCTCAAAGAGACACAAGAGAGGCTGGAAAACTCTAATCTGAGCCGTCTTTTTTTTTTTTTTTTTTTGTCTTCTTTTCAGATTCTTTTTCTTTAAACTGCATCCATTCAAATTGAGGAGAGGCACTAACAAGACTCCAATGTAAAGACTCAAAATGTGAATGGAGAGTTTCGGGTGATTGTTTTTGTCTTCCCCAATCTCTGCCTGCCCCAGTGAAGCCGTCAGATAACACCGGATCTGACAGCTTGGGTTGGAATAAAGAGGGGGCCAGAAATGACTCGAACTGCAAAGTTCGAGTCATTTTTCAAGAGTGGGACAAAATGCCTCCCACTGTTTCTGCCTCTCTGTGTGTCTCTTTCCTTCCTTCCTTCCAAGTCTATTTACAATCAATTTATTTCCCGGCGCTCAGGCAGCCCACGTTGGAAAGAAAAATCATCTAGCAAGAGTCTCAGGGCCTTTTGACTGAGCACTGGATGCACTCGGTGCCCTTGCTCTGAGGTATCCTTCAACCTGTCACCGTCCCTTTTATCTCCAACCTTTTCTTCTGCCTTACTTTTCTTCCCCCCTCTGCACTATTCTCCTCAGTGTTTGGACAGAGTGAAAGAGAAAAAATCACAATCAGCCTCTTAAATGAACTTATAGATTTCTTGTTGCTGCTGATGGGGCTCATGAGGACAGGCGCTAATTGCAACGCTTGTCCAGCATTGTGTTGATGTGGGAGAAGTTCTCACTGCTGGGGCTGAATCAGAACCACTAACAAGTCATTAGCTGCACCCCCCGCTGATATGATGATTTTAAATGCTGCTGGAGTAAAATAATCATTACACTCGCTTTAAGTCCTGCAATTCTCCAAACTGTAGCTCAGACTTTCAAAAGTTTGAAACTGGTATTGTTTTTTTAAAGCAATCCTTGGGAAAACAGCAGCAAGTTTGTCTTAATTTCAGTCAGACCCTAAGAGAAGAAAGCATGAAACATTCTGAATTAGATCAAAGTAGCTCTAAAGGAATTACGCCAGAGACTGTTCAACTCTTGTTGCTGTCGCGGAAAAAGTATTTCGCTGTGTGTAACGAGCTGCTGTGAACTAGATAACCCTCCACAGGAGAAAGGCTCTGATGTCAAAATAGATGGTTCCATTGATCTGAGTTATATATTAACGCATTGTAAGCTGTATTTTCAAAACCCCACCACCTTACTGTATTTTCATGCTGCAGTTTTTACAGCCATGTGTTACAGTGTAGCTTAAATAAATGAGGGAAAAAATGCAAACTTCAATGGATTTTCAGGGCATTTTATGTCACAGGCTCATACAAGGAATGTGAAGTGGAGAGATGATAAGTTTTTAATTTTATTTATACAAATCTGAAAATTGTGCCATGTTCTTGTATTTAGCTCCACTGAGCTAAGATACTCTAAATTCTGCCTATTCATCTTTGCATAATTGTTCAGGTTCACTCAGATTGGATGGAGACAATCTTTAATGATACATTTTCAAGTCTAGCTAGATTGGATTTAGGTGAGTAACACTTTGACTAGGCCATTCTAACACATGAATGCTGTATCTTTATGGTTCTTGTCTTGCTGGAAGGCAAACCTTTTGACGTTTTGCAGCCTATGAAGATTTTCTTCCACACTTCTTTCCATCAACTCTGACCAGCTTTCCTGTTGCTACTGACATAAATCATCCCCACTGGATGATACCGCCATCACCGTGTTTCACAGTGGGAATGTTTTCGAGGTGATACACTATAAAGAATAGCACTTACTGGCTCAACCGCTGTTGAATTAAGTCAGTCACTTTAAAGAGGATGACTACTTATGCAGTCACTTATTTTATGTCACATATTTTTATTTTTGCAGAAATTCATTTTCACTTTGAGATTCATTTAACTTTTTTTAATCAAAAATGCCAAATTTTGGTTTACACAATTAATTTGTTAAAGTAATAAAAGAAAAAGCATCCAATTTGGTGAGTACTAACTTTACATCAGAAGTCCAAAGAGGGCCATATTAGTGTTAACATATTGTATGTCCATACTGAAGTCAGTTATTAGAGTACAGGTTTCCCTCCTTCTGCTCTGACAACCAGACAGTCTGATTGTTCTCATTGTGGATCAGAGCACAAAAACATACAGAGACACTGTTTTTATTTCTCTTCTGTCTCAGGTTAACAGTGAAGTGAGGTGTTATGATAACTTTGCTACATCAAATTCAAGAGACATCCCTTTTGTTATTCCACCAATGTGTCGCTGATGCTGAACAATTAAAACATCAAATGTGGATGAGTCATACTATAAGAAAAATAAGAACCTAATGTGTGACTGTGTGATGATGGGGGATGGGAAAGATTGGAGGGAGACGTAGGAAGTAGGAGCCCACTCAAGTCTCTAACTCAAACCATGTACTCCATAAAACAAGAGCCTAAGCTACAAAGTGTGAAAGAAAAGTTTTGGTGTTTGGTTAGAGATAGAAAAACAGGCTTCCTCTAATTTTGTAAAGTAAATATTTTACATTTTTTTCACACTTTCTGAATCTTTTGTGTGTTTCTTAAAATAAAAATAAAACAATGTTCGTTATTATACTTTTTTGTTGCAGATATTTACACAACCTGCAAAAACCAGACAGCAAGATAAGGCAGTTATATTTATATATAGAACCATTCAACCAAATGCAGTTTAAAGTGGTAGTACATGAAGAAAAAGACAACACACAATGTAATACAATGTATCACACCAATAAAAAAAAACTAGGTTAAGATAGGCAGCAGCAAATAGGAAGATTTTTAAGCTAGTTTTTAAAAAACCTTAAGGTGGGAGCATTCCTGCAGTGAACAGGAAGCTTATTCCAGATTTTGGTGCATAATAGCTAAAAGCTGCTTCAGCATGCTTTGTTCGAACTCTTGGAATAGTTAGTAGATTTAATTCAGATGTTCTTAAAGGTCTCAATGGTACATTGCAAAGAAGCAGCCTGGAGATGTCATCTGGGCTTTTACCATTTAGTGCTTTGTAAGCCATCACTTAAATCTATGAACTCTATTCATTAAGCAACAGGCAACCAGTGCATAGATCACAAAACTGGACCAATATTTTGGTCTTGTTTTAAATTGACTGCAAGTAAAGGCAGAGGGGAGAAAACAATGAAGGAAGGTTGGAAGTGTATAAGGAAATATGGAAGGAGAGAAAGAAAAGAAAAAGAAAGGCAAAAAAGAAAAGGAAGCAAGGGCAGAGGGAAGGATGCAAAGACGAAAGAAGGAAAGGATGTAAGGAAGAAGGGAATGAATGAAGATTGGAAGGAAAAGCCTATTTCAATTATAATAAAACATTTTTCCCATGTAATGAAAATTGGCAGATTATTTACTGTAGGTGAAATAATCTGCCAATGGAAGATTAAGGAATTATGGACATAAAAAAGCTATTTTTTCTTGCTGAACAGTTACTTGTAAGTTAGTTTTGCATCATTTCAAGCATACTATAGTATTTGCACTAGAAACTAGACCAAGCAGACTTGGTAAGATTTTGTGTTTTTGCAGCATAGACAAATGAACAGAATAACATCTGGAAACACAAAAAAAATTTCTGTGTTTTCTTTTCTACACTCCTTCAGACTTTGAAAACACAGAAATCAAATTCCATTATTTTCCACTGGCGAAAAAAATCAGCTTGAAAAACGGACAGCAGCTCTATGTCGGAGTTTCACTCTTACTGCTCCTCTCTCTCACCTTGCCTGACTCAAGTCATTTTGCCGTTCTGCTTTCACACCCAGGGGCAACATGGTGTATATCAGAGCGTTGTCCTGCCCACCACCCACTGGGTTAACTTCATCTGGACACCTAGGCCTCTGTTGTCTTCTCCTCCCCTTCAGCAGGTAAGAAAGAGCAGGGATAGAGGGAGTGCTTGGAGGGGAGTGGAGGCTCAATCATCCAGATTCCTAACATGTTTCCACCTCGGTGCTCTAGAGTGTTTGGAATAGCTGGGATGCCTGCAGATTGAGCTCGCAGTCAGGCTCAGCTGAAAGACAGACATCAGGAAACTGGGGTGGCATTTACAGCATAAAATTGAGACTTTGATTGTCCCAACTTCCTTAAACTGAAAGGGGAACAAAATAAGACCTGCAAAGGTTCAGCTTTTGATCAGCATGCTTTCCCTCCCACCTGACTGGCATCCATTACTCCCAATAAATATAACAGACCTCTGTTTTTTCCACAGAGAACCTCAGACAAATGCTGAGTGGAACTGACAACTTTAAACCTCCTCATAAAGTGAAGAATGACCACAGATTTTTTTTTTCCTGGCTTTTCAACACTGATAAGGACTTTCTCCCTCATTTTTCACTCTCCACCTTTGTCTCCAAATCTCTCTTTTATTTCACCCTTCCTCTCTCCTATTCATCCAGGGCTCAATAGTTACACTGCTCACACACACACACATAGATACAAACACATTACACAGCTCATTTAGTTCAGAGAACAGGTCACTTTAGTCATTCCGATTATGACGCATCACTTTGTAAGCAAGGACTTCAGACTGTACACAGAGTTTGTTTTTCACCCCAATCTGACTTCCATCTAATGGGTTAACTACATCCACCCTTATCTGCTGTGCCGCAAAAGGGGCCGACATTCTTTTTTTGTTGTTGTTTTTAGCAAAGATAAAGGCAAAATGATCTGTCACTTATTTACGGGTTCTTTGTTAGTCTTTCACCAGAAAAAAAAAATCAAACTTAACATCATAATTCTGCTGTCAGATAGACCACATGTTTCAGAAAATAAATAAAGAAGTTTATTTTTGAGAAGAAATCCTTCAAAACTGTCTTCAACGGGCATAACGGTCACAAGCCCTTACACACACACACATGCCTGCACACAAAAAAAACCTCTGGGTTTAAAGTAACATATTTAAGTCTTTCTCTTTTTTGCAAATGAAAATCCTGGGTGAACTATGGACCGATCCAGTCCTGGGTTTAACCAGTGACATCACCAAAGGAGGGTCGGCTACAGTGACCCACCCAAGCCAAACAGTTCCTATCAGCTTGAGATTTTATGAAAATGAACTCAAGAAAAATTGGACTTTAAAGCTTGGTTTAATCCTGAACCATGTACATTCCAAAAAAACTCTATCAGAGTCAGAGATGGTACAAAATATGCCATTTTAACTCCACTGTTAAATTTGGTGAAGGTTCTGGCATGCTGTGGGCCGGTTTCTGAGAATGTTAGTAGCTTTCCTTTGACTTTTAAAATTTTTATTCGTGATTAATGTAAAAAGCTAAAACTGGTGTGACATCAGGTCCTACAGCATAATAATACACTGCGAAAACACAAATCTTATGAAGTATTTTGCTCTAGTTTCTAGAACAAATATCTTACACTTGACAAAAGACAAAACTAACTTATGAGTAAGTTTTTAATCAGATTTAGCAGCTTGTTTTGAATCAATCATTACTTAATATTGACGGAAAAGTACTAGTTCCACTGGCAGATTATTTCACCTATAACATGGGAAAAATTTCTTGTTATGAGTGTAATAATCTGCCAGTTGAGCTAATACTTTTCATCAATATTAACAAATTATTATCTTGCTGAAAAGTCACTGGTAAATATATTTTGCCTTATTGTAAGTGTACTAAGATTTCTGCATTAGAAATGAGACTAAAAGTACTTTGATTTTGTGTTTTCGCAGTCTAATCAGTTCAGTTCAATTTATTATTTAGGCAGCAAAGGGTGTGTGTGTGTGTGTCTATATATATATATATATATATATATATATATATGTAAACTTTGATGCATCTTGTTAAAAAATTTATTTAAAAAAATCCACCTAAAGTCGTTAGGTAAAGAGAGGGAACCAACACTTTCCACAAAGTGCAAAGACGGAAGAAAGTGTGTTCTGTAACTTTGTGAAATGTTTTAGAAGACGATTAAGTGCTGTCCTCCTGATAAATTTGTTCAAAGCATTAACAAATTTTGGAAAATTTGTTTATAAAATTAGGATTTGCACTAGGATTTTTTTTATTTTAGTAATGTAAGGCCCTGATTTCTGACAAGGGATTGGATAAGTAGATTAACTAAAGTTAATCTACTTAGAGGCAAGTTAGAGTAACTTTTGTAAACATTAAACACTGGAACCACGGCTTCACAGCTCTCCTGCCTAAAAGAATCCAAATTCCTCTATACACACCTCAAAAGCTCATTATCTTAATGAATTAAATTAGGCTTAAGATTTAAAACATGTTCCTGCTGATGTCGGCAGTCTGTTATTTTAAGCATGGACGTGCTGCTGGGCAAATTTACCTACAGACATACTGTAGGAACTGCATGGATCACTGCAGTGATCCATGCAGTTCCCCTGACCAGCACAGCAGGAAGTCAGGTTAAACATTACACCAAGCACTGAACCAAACTGTTCCCCCGAACCAGTGGCCGCTCTGACTGACACAGGATGTGTGCTTTGTAGTGCCCACAATCTACTGCTCTTTTCCAGCAACTCTATCCGCTGCTGCGAAGAGAACTGATGCTATCTTTGATGATGTCCTCCAGGACTCCCTTTTGAGACAGACCGGCTTCTGAAAGACTTTCACTGCAGGTGTTTCCTATTGTGAATCTTTTCACGTTATGCAGGTGAATCCAGCCTCTATGAGAGACTTTCGGTGAGAGGTTTTTTTGTTTTTTTTCGCAGATGGTGGTGGTAAGCGACGCACTAAAGTGGAGTGAAGAAAGAAAAAGGATAAACTCATACTCAGGGCCTCTCTGGACTGCCTACCTTTGACAGAGCAATTCATTCCCGGCATAGACGTGGTTTTCATTGTGTTTATAGATTGAGGGAGGCCCAAGGAATAAATCATGGGGTCATTGAATAGGCTGCCTGACCTTTAACCCCCAGGCTGAGAAAAGACCCTGCTCTATGTCCTGATGTCATCAGCAAGTCATTACCGCCAAGGCTCTCAACACCTCTACCATCCTACCCTAATGCACTCCATCGATGTGCTGTTTGAATATCCGCCTGACTGTGGCACTTAAATCACTTGTTAGTGTGGCAGTTATAGACTTGACCTTGGCTTGGCGCTGCTTTCCATCCCCTGCTTCCCTCACATCAAGCCATGTTTATAGTTTCTTCTGCCCCTTTTTCCTGCCCAGTCCAAAGTACCCTCAGTTATGGAGGCAGTACACCAACTCAGACAAATAAGCTTTATGTGGTTCAGTTGGCTGCTCACAGCAAACTTTTGTGTCCCTGGTTTTTCTCAAAGTACGCCCGTCGATGTTTTCAGCCTGGATCTCTGTGCTAATGTGGGCTTTTGAAAGCAGCAGCTCATCCAGAAGATGTTTGGACATGTGTCAGCGGTCCGTCGAGAAGAAGCATGTTTGCTCTTGTGTGGGTGACAGAGTCTGTTAGAATGAGACAGAGGCATTGAGGCCAAGCTTATGTTTTCTTAAGAGACACTGAGGTGAACTGAGGTTAACTATTTTGACCATGAACGCCAATCTGAGACCTAATTTGAGTTGAGAGGTCTCCCGAGGAGTAACCTCCTCACCAGGACCCTGACCTTTAAACCCTCCAAGCTGCCTCTGCTCTACATCCACATAAACAGATACAAGAGAGAGGTGAAAGTTCCCGAAATACCTCTTTTATTAAACATTTTATACAACCTTTCTTTTATTAAACATTTTATACAACCTAAACTGGAAGTTGACAGTGTGTTGGAAAAAGTGTAGCTTTTCTGTTGTTTCAGGTCATCAAAAATAATTTTGATATTGTCTAAGGACAGCCTGAGTAAATACAAAATGCAGTTTTCAGAAATGGCTCTATGATTCTTTCCAGACTGACAGATGTCAGTGAGTCTGTTTTTTTATCTGTTCTGGAATTTCTTCAGATTGGGGAATTGCTTTTCACTGTTTTAGATGTTTGGCCTACTTCAAGCAGTTGAAAAGGTTTTCTTAAAGGATTGTCTTGATTCAAAAACACATCTAAGTGCGGCTGGTGAAAGAAAACAAAAAGTTTATCTCAGCTTGGCTTATCTTCAGTTTAGCTTATTTATTCTGCATACATAATTATTTTACCAGGTACTCTTGTGAAACACAATTAATTAACTACGCTAAGAAGACAAACTTATTGCAACAATCTGTTGCCTACAGAGCAATGAAATTGAATAAACTATTAAAAACATCAAAGATTTAAAAAGCACACTTTCTTTTAAAAGAGTACAGGCATATCTTTGATTAAATTGAGTTTTGTGCATGTAGATTGTAAAATGTGATGTCTGACTAATCTTGTGGATAATAACTGTTCTGTTTGGCATTAATATTTTTTGTATTTTATCAATTGGACCACAGGGAGACTAGTAACCACTTCAGTAGAAACTAATGGGAATCCTAATAAATAAACACATAAACAGTAAATTTCAGTTAATTTAGAATTTTAAAAGGTGAGCAACTACATTTAACATAAGATCAGACTGCTTTGGGTTCCTATTTTCCCTTAGTAATTGAACTCAGCCTTATAAAACTGCAGTTTGTTGTTTTACACACATTACTCAGGTAATTTTTGACAATTCTTTTGGGATGATCTGAAATACAAATGTGGCTGAAAAGTAAAAACAGCTGAAATACATAAAAGGGCCAATAAAAGGGTTCTTACAATAAAAATTAATACATATTGGTAAAAAGAAGTAGAATTCCTCAAGCCTTTCTGTTTGTGCTTTACTTCACAAAGTTTCCATGCTGTTTACATAGTTTCCTGTGCCTGGTAACAGAGAAGCGACTGTGTAAGTGGAATGACTCAAGGCTTCATGTTGCTGCATGCCCACCTCCGGAGCTCAGACTGACAGATTTATAGCACCGTCTACCACATCGTTCTGCACTTGCAAGTTTTAATCGTGCTGTTGAGCAATGGCATTCTCTGAAAATCCCATCTCTCAGCATCTAGACGTTTCATTTTCATCCACCCTCTCGCCCACAGCAATAGCGGAAAACTGAGGTGCTCAAAGAAAAGCAGATTAAAAACTCCTACTGGGCTCATAAAATAACCAAGTATTCATGAGGGCACCTGGATCAACTCCCCCCGGCAGAAGTGAATGCACCTCAGCACAAAAGCACTTTTGACTAATCTATGAAAATTAAAGATTATGTCTACTCCAACCATGCGAGGCTTGCCAGGAGTAGCCCTTTACAATTACAGCTTCAAGTAAACAGTCGTGTGTGTGCCCGAACATGCAGTGGATAATGTGTTCTTCATTCAATCCCATTCCTTCAGCAGTCTGAGACCCCAGTTGGTGTTTATGGCATATTCCATCATTAGAATCAAATCTCTGTGGAAAAATGGGATAATGCCAAGCAAAGCAAATCTGTTTTTTTAAGAGAACACAAACAATGAAAATTGCAACTTATTTATTTCTGTCTGGCTTAGTTCTTTTTGCCTTAGATTTGGCTCTGGTGTTTTTACACTTACCTTAAATTATGTAAGCGCATTATAGATATTTCATTATGAGGTTTAGGGTTAGGGTAGCTAAGGTTAGCTTGACTTTACTTGCTTACAGTTTAGTTTAGTTTAGTTTAGTTTAGTTTAGTTTAGTTTAGTTTAGTTTAGTTTAGTTTAGTTTAGTTTAGTTTAGTTTCCCATAAATATGTCATTTTTATCTTAAGAAAACCTACAAAGTATCAGTTCCACTGAGAAACACTACTTTATGAAATGCAGTGAGAAAACGATTCTAACGTCACCACCAGCATGCCACTTTAGACCACCAGGTTTTTAAAGACTATACTGAGATGTGACAAGTTAGTAATTATTTCTTAAAGGCTCATTTTTATTATAACACTGTAAAGTAAAAGCTCCAAACTAAAATATATGCTGAAGATTTGTAACATTCATAACAATGTTCATGATTTGATCTTTGATCTGTGTCATAACATGAACATCACTTATTCTAATTTAAGTGCTTTACCTGCTGTGGTGAAAACAGGTAAAATTAGAACACAGAGAACAACTAAAAATACAGACATAACTTTAGTAATGTTGCAAACCTGTTGTGACTTGTTCAGGTAAACAATTAATCATTGTTTAGTGTGTTTACTATTATTAAAAGTACAGTCACTTCAGTGCAATAGTGTGGGAAAATCTCAGATCGTAATTAATGTAACAGTGAAAGTCAAGAAGACACACCTTTGTAAACTGACTCCTGAGAACTCAGATATTCACCCTGGAAACTCCTCCTCTAACTCTTCCTCTGGCTCCACTATTAGGTTTAGGGCAAAAAAAAATACTCCCAACTAACACACGCACAGACAACATATGATCTGCATGAAGCCATCTCAGCTCTGGCATGGCCTGTCTTTCACATCTAAGTGCTGCCCAGCAGGAGCTGTCACGGCTTTAACATGTCACCATAATTTGCAGTGACAACGAACAACTGTTTCTGCTGCTATTTATTAATGATCACACAGTTTTCTTCTAAAATAAATCAATACATTCCTTTCAGAGGAGTTGATATGTTAAGAGAAGGGTAGAGGTAACCTCTGACCTCTGGTTAAAGACAAAAACAACTCAGAGGCTACATTAAAGGATAGTTTAACTCTGTGCTAAAATGTGCCATTTTCATCCTATTTCCCTGATTTTTGAAACACATAGAGATGAAATAGATATAAATAGGAGATTAGAAATATTGTGAAAGAAAAGGGACGGACAAAAGAAAGGAGTACGACCCAAAGTTCAGCTGAAGTAAGAGGATAAATCAGAAATGCTGAGAAAGGCAGCCCCCTCTTTACATTTTGCTCTCCAGCTGACGAGCCAAATTGTTCTCCAGAAAGTGGTCACCTCAGTCGATTGATGTGCTAATAACACAGATCAATTGCTGTTCATCTAGCCATACTTAGAGGAGCTGAAATCAGTCCTGGTGTAAACCAGAGCAATGAGAGTTGCAGGACAGGAAAGAGATTTCAGGGAAAATTAAGAAATTTGCTCTCACCTGGAAGGACAAACAGGGAAAGTCCTTAGCAGAATTAACCAAACCTCCAAAAAATGAAGCAAAAAAAACTTTATTAACCTTTACACAGGTATGTCTTACTAATCAAAAATCTAGATTTATTACATTTCAAATCAGAAATAGTGTATCTTAAAGTTGCATGATGTGTAAAGTATTCATAGGTATTTTCTATTTTATCAAGTTACAATCAGAAACCGTTGAAAATGGAAGAATTCTTTTAACCAAATTCTGATAAGCATAGCATGATTATTTAGCATTCAATGGAGATAAATACAGGGCAATTCAGGAGGAAAATCTTCAGCTGTGGCTGATCGGGGCGCAGGATCACTGGTCAACCAGGCACCAGGTCAACAATCCTAAACAGACAGCATATGAGCAACAATGAAAGAATTTAGATCAAAACATAATTGCGTTAAAATGACCTGCAAAACTTGAAGATTGATGGTTACAGATACTCTCAAACCACTCTGAGTGAGTTTGAGTTTTTGTTTTTTTTTTATCCCACAGGACCAGGCAAACACATTAAATCTAAAAACAAAATGTTGTTTTCCTTTCTCTAGACATTCATCCACCCCTTTGCATTGGTCTAACACTTTAAATACCAATAAAACATAATGGAGATTGTGGTTTTAATGTTACAAAATAAAACATAATTATGGGTTATTAATAGTTTTGTCAGGCATCATAACATTTTTATGGAGACTTTTGCTGTCCAGTCTCATTTAGATTTAAAATTCCTCTCTACTATGTTACAAAAAGTTCAGTTTTTTCTTCCAGTGATATTTTAATGAGTAGTCCAAACTGTAATTAACATTTTAAGGAGTTATGATGTAAAATGGTGGGTTTTAAATTTGAATGCTAATCAGAGGGTTAGGACATTGGAATGATTTAGTCTCTTCTGCATCATGCTGGAACGCCCTGCTTTTGGGTCTGGGTGGGGTGGGCCTGTTGTGTGTACACTCTTTGGGGATGCATGTGTTCCTGGTGGGACTTGTAGCCTGTGACCATGATGCCTGATACTTTGACCCAGAGCACCACCCTTCACCCTAAACAAGACGCACAAGCACACACAATAACCAGGTCAACAGCCACTTGCTCAGACTATTAATAGACTGACACTGGAGAAACTTTAATGGAAGTTTTGATCATTAAGAATGCAAAACTTGTATGACAAAGTAAAGGTTAAATTTGTGATTTATAAAGAAGAATAACACGTTTCATTTATAGAGTTCTGAGATGTAGAAAAGTTAAGACAGTCAGTGCTTATATAGGCATTCTTGTAATTTGGGAGTGTCAGAACAGGCATGGGCCCATTGGCCCCTGGCACTGGGGTCTCTGTGTTTGGTCCATGGCTCTGCGTCTGAATGGGCCAGTGGCTTAGCTGAGAAATCTGTGTGCACAAGGCCTCCATGGTTAATCTGCTAATGTATTGCAGAGGTCAGGAGGGTTTTGCATCAAATCAATGGAGGGATTTACACAGCTTTCCCCTGGAATGTGCTCCATCCGCACTCTGCTTTGGACAAGAAAACACATCCACTTTCCAAATTTTCATTGCATTTAATGACACAAAAACATTTAAAAGTTTTGTTTGTTTTCCCTACTTTATTATACGTCCACTGCAAATAGTCAATAAAAGAGAGAGACTCGGTTTTGCTTATCTGAGTTTGTCTGACTAAATACAGCAACTGTATTTGAATAAAGTTGAACTAAAACAGGACAAGTGATGTAGAGAATGTATTTACAGCAGAAAATATTTACTGGATTCCATTTTGTTCATGTCATGTTTCTGTGATTTTATAAACTAAAATTTTAGGATACGTGAATGACGGACGGATGGACGATAGAAAGTCATGTAGATCTCAAGTTTGAACTTCATTCATTTAAGTAAAAGTTCTAGAAAGTTCCTGAAATGATAAAAACAGGAGGAATATTTCTATTAGCCACATTCATGTAAGCAAAAAGTGGACACAGCTTCACTCAAGCCAGGTAGAAACCGACATTAGAGTAATCATTTATGCAGAAAATTTAAATCATCATCAAGCAACAAGACCTGATCTCCACCTCGCTTCTTCTTCATCTGCACTCTAGTGTGAATTTAAAACCAAAGTAAATCTCACTCTGCAGCTCAGCCAATCTGTTTCTCATATGAGATCACCTGAGATATTTCAGACTTCTTATCTGCAAAGAGTCTGACTTGTTTTATTCAAGCATCTTTGAGTGTGTGTGTGTGTGTGTGTGTGTGTCAGTGAGATTTGGGGGTGAGCAGGAATGCAGCCAGCGCTCCATCCCTCCTCTTGTTACCTTCTCAGGCTGCCAGACTGGACCAGGCTCAGGTCATAAATATAAGCTGGCCAGGATAGAGGAGGACACCCGATCCCAGACAAGCAGACACAGAAAACGGGGGCCCTGGCTTTAAAACCCCAGACAGCCGAGCTCGGACCAGAGCAACCACAGACACTCACACAGACAGCTCACTCGCACCAGCACAAAGGTCACAAAGCTCCATGTAAGTCCGCTCGGCTCCTTCAGCTTTGAAGTTTGGCTCAGGAGAATCTGGTGTTGTTCTTTTGCCTTTATTTATGAGAGTATGATTAAGCAGCACCAACTTGGAGGGTTGATATTTGGGGTGGTTCATGTAGAGAATGGATTTACAGCCAGCTAATAGACATAGGATCGGAAGAAGATTGATTTAGTGACTATTTTGTGTTAATTTGTCCTTATATTCTGGATCATGTTCCTACCCAAAGACATTGACCCATTTTAGTTTTTATGGTAAAGTCCACCATATTTCAGTTTATCCACAATTTCCCCAGATCCTTTGAAAGAGAAACAGGTCTGCACCACCACAGACAGTCCTGCATACTTATCAGTGGGTATGAGGTAGTTTTATAAAGAATTTCCCTTTTGTTTTACTCCAAATCATAAACATTAATCAGTCAATCAGTTTGTACACATCAAGGGAAATGCAAAATACTTCATATAACATAAAAACAGGGGGAAATGAAGAGTCAAACAAAGAACAGAAACAAAAATATATATATATTTTTTTACTTTATTTTCATCCGAGACCATAACACCTAAGAATGTTATTTATTTGGATTTTGATACAGATTGACACAGAATTAGAATTCTGAGTTTTAAGTCAGAATTTTACTTAATTATTTTTTCGGTAGCCCTAATCTTCTTCCATGACTATTTTTAAAGTAAAAAATCCTTATTTTTGATGCTGTCTTCTTGCTCTTCTACATCAGTCTGATGTATCTGTGTGAGCTGCTGCAACGCTACATGATCTGTGTACCAATAGTGTGCTTTGCTGCTGGGAGAAGAACCAGAACTGATAGCCAAAGGTCTTTTTAAAGCCTTTCGATCAGGGGTGGGCAATCCTGGTCCTCGAGGGCAGGTGTCCTGTAACTCTTAGATTACAGGACACTGGCCAACATCTTGGTCCAACACACTTGAATCAAATAGCTGAATCACCTTCTAAGTGCAGTCAGGTTCTCCAGAGTCCTGCTAATGACCTCATTTGACTCAGGTGTGTTGAAGTAGAGACATATCTAAAGGTTGCAGGAGACTGGCCCTCAAGGCCTGGAACTGCCACCCCTGTTTTCAATCATATACCCTGCAGTTCAGAGAAAGTCTGACCATCTCAAGAGGATTTTAAAAGGGGAGCTCATAGTACCCATCACAGTTTGTTACATACGACTGAAAAAAGCAGCAGCTTCTGCAAAGACGTCCATCCCAAACCTCAAGTTCACTTGCTGCTCCCACCCTGCCTCTGGGCTCTGGCCCTGGCCTTCTCAGTGATATGATCTCTCCATTCATCTGCCAGATTGTTTCCTGTGCATCAGGAGGGGAAGTGATGCGGGAGTCAGCTGTTGGATAAACCCACAAAAGGCCCCCAGCTTTCAGTCCATGAAGGCCCCTGGTGGCCTCTGCCCTCTGTTCCCATCGCCTGTCTGTCTGTCACTCCTTTTGACTGACAACCCTCGTCACCTCCCACAACTACACCCACTCACACACACTTTAAATATCATTTGTTCTGTCCTGCCAGCTTCTAAAAAGTTGTTTTGCATCTTCCTTTTTGTTCGCCACTGGTTCTGCAGAAAATGGAACTGCATCTGTCATCACTGGGTAAGGCTGACATGTTATTAGTTTGTTAAAATCCTTTCACTTACTGCAGTTGCCAAAAAGAAGTGGAAGCCTAGTGGAAGACCAGAGTGAACATAAAAGATGGATAAACATGCCTTGAAAGAGTCTTTACCCTCCAGAGTTTCTGACCTCTCTTCTATACAGAAAGACATTGAACTTAAAATTTAATTAATCTATTTAGAAAGATGGTCAGATTTAGCAAATGACGCAATAAAAACATAAAGTCAAAGGCAAGTTTACATTTGGTTTAGTTTTTACACTGCTTCATTTGAAAATAAAGTTGATGTTTTCTATATTAAACATTAAACATTTTTTCCTCACGTCTACCAACCAAAACTTACAAAGAAGAATAAAAAATTTAATTCTCTCTGGAAAACATGAGCAGCCAGGTTGCATTTTCAAAAAGTGTTTTTGAGTCCAATAAGAGAATAAAAAACAAATAAGCAGCATTTATTGAATAACTCACTATATAAATAAATTCTATTTACTGATTACTGAAAAAATTTACTGAATAAATAAACTTTTTCAGGAAAATGATCACTGGTATTTGTGGAGGTCATAGGGGAGATAGCCATCCGCAAATAACTAATACATTTAATACTTAAAAAGCCAAATATCTCTTAATATGAATTAATCCACACAGTGGAAACTGTCTTAGCACAGAAGACATCGCCAATATTCCTTAACTCAGCTCTTGGAGGAACAGCTAATCATCGGCAAGAAAAATTTATGACACTCCTGGATTGGTTGTTTTGCTCGCAGCGTGTCAAGTGACATTGCGCCTAAGCATTTCTGCTTCCAACGCTGCAGCTCTTTCGAATATTTTAGATATGTTCTCTGAAAAAAGGTACATTTTCCACAAATAATTTGGAGTTAAGGTTCACAGAAAAAATTAGGAAAAGGTGAATCAGGGAACACTTATTACCTTTAAGCATCAAAACACTGCTCAAGATTTCCATTTTAACTTGTTCCCAATATTCCCTCCTCTTTCCGTCCTTCCATGTTCCAACCACATATTGCCCCTGGATTGAGCTCTGTCTGCAAATGGAGGGCAGTCCTGATTCAAGATGCTTTGATGGAAAGTCATCTTTGGAGGCCAAAAATTAAGCTCAACGTGTCTGAAAGCCAAAAGCTTCAAAGAATATAAGCAGAATTAAGAAGAAACCTGTGGAAGGGAGTGAGGAGGACGTCTGTCATGGTGAGAAAAATGTGTTTTGGAGAACGCTGCATGGGGTGTTATCTTGAAAGCATGATTAATTTGTCTCCCGTGAGAATGGGGGAGAATTTCAGTGTCTGGTTTGGGATGGTGATTTCCATCGTAACAACAAACTGGTTCCAGTGGGATAAGCAGGGATAAAGCAAGTCTCACACAACTGTCTCATTTATGTCTCTCTTATGTTTGTCCTATTTCAATCCATCTGTCTGCACGCAGAAGTCAAATAAATTACATTTTAAAAACATATTCATACCTTTTGAACTGTTTTATAGTTTTTTTCATGATACAATTAGAAACTTCAGTTTATTTATATTATGTGATAAAGCAACACAAAGTGGAGCAAAAAATATGAAGCTTTATTGCGGTTGCAGCTGCACGCATTGTGGGATTGTCTGAACCATCTTTGCTGAAACTTTTGTTCTTTCTTCTTCATAAAATAATACAAACTTAGTCAGATTGGACAGAGAGTCTCTGAATAAATGACAAAGTCTGAACCAAATGCATGTTTTAGCTCATGACACCGACATTACCCCACTCTTCTTTTCTGCTCTTTCTTCGTTTCTAGAATCTGGCATTCTGCTTTCCTGCTCAGACATTTTAAACTCAAACACTGCATACTCCACATGTGTGGCATCGACCATCATTTCCCCTGTTCTGTTTACCGAACAGTAAAAATCCAGCGGCCACAAACCAACGTGGTTTCCCTCTGAGGCTCCTCGCTCCAGCCGCAAGCGACAGAGTTTCATGAGAAATAATGCTAATAATGGGGGCAAACCGACGGCTCAAATGCTTCCTTCCCACTGCTGTTTGGGTTTTTGTTAGATTGCTCCTCTTATTACTGAATCGGCCGCTTACCCGACACATTCTGGTGCCGTAAAAGTGGTGCAGCTGAACTTGATCTGGGCTGAAGTCAACGATGTAATTTATTTAAACCCCAAACAGGCTGAAAATGAGCGTGCCGGGAGCTCCGGGCCTTTATGAGCCCTCAAATACCGAGGACAGAGAGGTGGGATTAGAGGGCATAAACAGGACAGAAAAGGAGCAGAGTAAGGAATACAGGAGGTGAGAAAAACTGGGGGGGGATAACAAGAAAATTGAGGACAAATGGGTTGTGAAGGCCAGCTTTTCTGTTCTCCCAACTCTGGATTCTTGGATAATGAGCCTCGCCAAATGAAACAAGAGACTCAGCCAGCCTGATGTTTTTAATTTCTCCCCTTTTCTCAAATATATATATATATATATATATATATATATATATATATATATATATACATATTCTGTGGAGCTAGATAGAGAGAGAGATAGAGAGATCGGTAGAGAGAGAGGTAGCT